>OMKZ01040797.1:27199-49492 GCA_900302535.1 Neoniphon sammara | reverse complement strand
TCGTTTACAACTTGGATGGGTTTATATTTCCTTCTCTTCTTATCACACCTCCAGTTGGCGTGAAGGAGTCACCTGGCTAGTGTCTGCATGACGCTGTATTTTTGAGCCGCTGTACTTTGAAAGTATGAAAGTACATCAGTTTGTTCAAAGAGTAAGAAGTGTCAGAAGGGTTTTCTCCGGCGGGCTGAATTGCAACCGGAGCAAATCCCTACACTTATACGCCTTGTCAACACTTTTGGAGGACTTATGTGGATTCTGTTTGTTGTATATGCAAAAACGACCCCCGCAAAAAAACACACGGCGTGCCAGGCGCGAGCGCGGCAGAAGGAAGTGTGAGGTTAAACGCATTAAATGAGTTTACAGTACGCTGAACGAGTCAGGGGTTGCATGTAGTGTGTCTGCCCGAGGAGGCTCAGTCAAAACGCTGAAAAACAAGTTACGGGTCACTTGGCAGGGGTATGCTCATCTTACATGACTGCCCAGGTAGCATGATGAGAAACAAATCGAGTGTCATTTCTCACCGGAGAACTCGGCAGTCACGAGCGGAGCGGCGCTCTGGCCTTACACCGGAGTCCTTGTGCGCCTCACATCTCACCTTGAGAGGCGAGAGCGACATGTCAGGGAGACTGTACACAGAAAAGTGGACGTTGATAAATGGTCAGGGAGCTGTTCCCTTGCAGAAATGCAGAGGACATCATTATCTACAGCCTGACAACACTGAAGTAGATAGGGAGCCGGCCGGAAGCAAAGTCAAAACACGACTTAATTTCCTGTAAGTTAATGGAACTGTACACAGCATCTATCTCCAAATCAAACCCATATATCTGTATTGAATATTATTATTTACTCGTTGAATACTGTAGCTGGCATGATGATCTTTTCTTTTTTGCCACTGTTATAAGATATACAGTATCATTATTCACAGATGTACTTCTTCTGAGACCGGATAAGATCAAACTTTACGGATCCCCAAGGAGAAACGAGGTTGTCGCAACAGCAAAAGCAACAGGATTCAGCAGGGACGACAAACAGAACACGAGCGCACAAACAAGATGTAAAAATAAACATGAACATGGGGAAATAGGATCAAATAACAATTACAAATGGAAATAATAGTAATGGGGTAAATATGTAAATTTAGAATCAAACAAAGATGACTCAAGCTTATATTCTCACTCTCGAATCATTTCGCCCCAATGGCTTGGACCGTATGATGGTCACTTATATTGCTTTATTTACAGTTTGACTGACAGTAAACTTAGTTAACTTATGTTCCACAAGACTGCTTCTTTAACTCTGCCCACAGTTACTGAAACCTAATGAAGCAGTCATAAACATGGGTGTATTTTGTGGAAAATGTGGCCAATTTTTATTTTTTTTAACACTGCAAGATAATTAAAAATATGTGAGCACATTCAAAGCTGATCTTAAGAAAATGAGGAATATGATTTAAAAAGTATACTTAAGTATATTACTTATTTACTTACTTATTTAAAGAGTAAAGTGCATTCAGCACATCTTAAATAGATTAAATACCATTTAATTGCAACTTAAATATATTAAGCATAAAAAAGATATATAAAAATGATGCACTTTGAGTATATTAACCTCAGTGCTCATACTTGTAGACTTAGTATACTTAAATAAAGTGTATTAAAATATATTTTTCATTCACCTGGGTAATGTGCCCTCTTAAGACTGATTTTATAAAATAATTGCCCCATTAAGTGTTTATGACATGGCCTTTTTTCAGGTTGTGTTTGCCTGGTGATTGAAAGGTCACCTGTGTGCGACTGTAAGATGGCGGCGACTGCAAACACAATCTCCTTCCAAGTGACCAGTCAGAAACCGATGGCTGATGTCACGCTCACTTCATCCCCTATTATTTACAGTCTATGTGTCTAACGCAATCAATGAGATTACTTCTGCCTCCGGAGCAGCCCTGAGAACCACTTGTATAAGCAAAACTCTGCAAAAAAAAAAATCTGTGCATCCATGGTCGGAGATGAAAGATTGCTGGGCTCACGGTAGCTTCAAGTTGTCGAGTCGTCCTGGCAATCCGTGTGGGTACATTACTCTGTGCATTTGAGCTGTAAAACACTGAGTCACTTTCATGGCTCGCTATGTGGAACAAGTGAGGGGTTTGCTTCATCATCAGAAAAGTTCCAGCTGGGATAACATTGCAGAGCCAGTATGCGTGACTGTACGCCGTATGTGGCAGGTGGCATCAGGTAAGAGACTGTAAAAAAATAAAAAAATAAAAAAAAATCACATTAATGCCCATGGGACTTTAAAAACTAGTGGCAAAGCACTTTTGCAAAATGTTAATAGAGTTAAATCAACATAAACAATATTAAAACAACATAAACACTCTTAAAATATGACAAATTACTAATTTTGCTGTATCAGTTCTGATTGGCTTTAATGTTAGGGTTTGCCTTTAAAATAACAGCAAGGGCCTTCGATAAGAGATAAATAATAAACCAACGAGATTTTGACAGTTTATATTTTCCATTACTTCTTCTTCTTTCCTCAGGATTTTATATTTATGAAATGTAGAAGTGTTGATTTGAAGCTGGTTTGTCTCCTCGAGTCACCTCAGCTAAATGCTGCCCTAAACTGAAATAAAAAAAAAAACACTGAATGTCCGCGAGAAACAGACATTGTGTTCTCTTCACCGCACAAGGACACAAACACACATACACAAGCCTCGTGAAGCCCACCTTCAACCAACATATATTTCATCCTCAACAAAGAGGGATTAGACGGGGGATTGTCAACTTTTTCGTGTCACTGACCTGTAAATAAAGAGACAGAGACTCAGCAGCTTCTGCCTCTGGACTTCCCGCTGAGAAGACATTGTGTCCACGTTGAAGACAGATTTAACAGAGTGTAATTGGCAAAAGTAAAAGAAAGAGAGAACGAGAAAATAAAACCCTTGAGATTGTGGAGCATATAGCCATTCAATGTGGTCACATTAAAGATATAAGAAAGGAATATATTTGATTTTTCTTCAAAGACATAGTCCTCTTCAAAGGGGTCCCAGTGTACCCAGATCCTTTGTATTAGACAATATGAAATCCTCATATAAAGGGATATGGCGAAAAATAAAATGTAACAAAATAAACATTTCAACATCATATGGACGGTGATAGCTATTGATTTCTCTTGGCAAAGATTTATTTCTTGCTGTTTTCTATGTGACTTATTTCATGGGAACAGCAGTGGCCTTTTCCAAGTCAATTCCCAACAACTTTTTTAATTCCGTTAAGTGTGTCTCTCAGCTAAAGGGCTTGACAATCAATAGTCAACCAGACCGTGAAAGTGACCAAACTTCTTCGAATAAATATGATCTTTCTGGCGATAGTTTTAATTCGTTCTCCGGAGGGTTTCCTCTGTTTTTCATGGGCCCACTGCATGTTGTCTAGGGGGCGGCCGCCTGTCAATGTCTGCCCATGCCGGTAGATTCAGACTTGGGAGCATTGTAGCGTGATCCATAGCATGACTGGGGTCAACCTGAGGGAGACAGGTGTCATGGGGACCAACAGGTCCCATGTGGGTAGAGGTCCCCCACTAATGCCCCAAGGGCTCCTTCGTGAGGAGCGACAGGAGGAGAGGAGGCGGCCTGAATACTGATAATGTCATATCACATGTGCAGTCACTGTGTGTGGAAAGCAGCAGGTGGTTGGGGAAAAGAGGGCAAGTGTCAATGTGATATTGGCTCTATTTTTTTTCAGGAGCTGGAAAACCTAATCAAAAATTTGTGTGCACTACTGGCATCATTTTAAACAAAGATAAAATACATCAAATGGCGATTCGCTGAAACCTGAGAGACTCTTTTAATTAGAGCAGGCATGTAGAGAGAATATAATTTGGGTGCTTATCAGCTCAATGCAGCTGGATACAGCAAATTTATCACAGTTGCTCACATCTCCTCGATAAGGTGTTCCTCCTCGGCCTGGTGTACATTCAAATAAGAAACTGAATGAATCCCAGTAAGCTGTCTGACAGATTGTTGTTGCCAACGGAGTGAAACAAGCAAATCGTGAGTCATTCTTCACACCCCTTCGTCCTTACTAGTCAGAAGAATACTCCTTTATACTCTCCGGCACTGCAAATACTTTCTAGTTTCAGGAACTTCTTTCATCCTGTCAGGATGTGCTGGATTAGCGTGGAGATGATTTTCGGTGATTTATCCCAGTGACTCTGAATAAGTGGGCAGCAGGATCACATGGCAGCGAGAACGATTTGATCCCTGAAACAAAACAATATGAGTCCGCACACAAGGTATATGCTCCCGATAATTTATTTACCAACCTTTAGGTGTTGTGACATTTTAAGTATGTGCTCTTTATTGGACATCATCAATCCCTGTAACAGGCAATGTGTCATTTGGTGTAAAAGTGTCCTTGAGCAAGACACTGAACCTACAGCCACAGGCAGGGGGGCTCTGGTTGGAGTTTTAGTAAAACTGGCAGTTTTCAGACTCCTCTGGAGGCAAAAATATTACAGTTAAATTAAGCCTCATGGGCAGCTCCAAAGTAAAGTTTGATCAAAGATGAATGTTTGATTGAGACCTAGTTAGGTAGGCTGAGGGGTAAGAGAGGAGGTAGATTGTATATTTTTACTTTGTAGCAAGAGTGTGGGCATGCTATTAAGTGTTTATCACGTGTTTATTCCAGTGTTTATTCCAGATTATTTATCAGTTGAGGGCAGTTTACCCGAAGTCACAGTTAGTTGACCTTCCAGTTTCAAACTAGTCATGGTAGCATATAGCTGATTGGCTAGCTTGCTGACCAACCAAGATTATGTTTGCCATAAATTAATCAAAAACATGTCATTTATACATATTTTATTTACATTTTATTATGACCTGTGCTCAAAAAACAGTGGATCTTTGGTTGCACACATTAAGCTACAATAGATCTAATCAAAATCCCTGAGGACTGTGAGGACCATTTAGACTCAACTGACAAATGAGAATGTAATTAAGGGCTGAGTCCACATGGCTCTGGTCGTTAGTGCAAGTCACAAGATGCATCGAGCTGCAGGCTCAGTGAACCAGAGCAGTTTTATATCACTAGTTTTAGACAAAGATGTTCGACCTCACACTAACCTTAACCTGAGCAAAGCCATGCCTAAGCTTAACCATCTCTGACCAGTTTGAAAGTGCTAGTCTAAAAGTGTTGGTCTCCATGTCTTTGTTATTGTGTCTATTGTGAGCCACTAATAAATTACATCTTTATTCCATGTTTTTGTCAGCTGGGTCTTAAAGGTCCTTGTTTTGCAATTGTTGATTTGCACAATCAATAAGATTATTTCCGAGCAGCCTGGCCTCCAAGAAATGATTGTACAACTGAAAGTCCAATCAAAGCAGAAGCAGGCCCTCAGAGAGCTGAGGTGCTACAACACTGTCGGGGTGTGTATCCAGTGTTAAATCTCATCAGGGAGCCCATGCCTAGCAGCTCCCCTGACTGAACCATGTTCCATGGAAACAAACTCCCAGAAGCCCCTGGCTGCCCCAGTTTGGTGGTGATTAGGGTTGGGAGCTGTCCTGATATCATTTGAAAATATTAGGTATTTGAAAAGGTTCAGGATTTCACATTCATTACTGCGATATAATTTCCGTTACGTTTTCCATTAAAATTTCACATTATGCTTGTTATGTTTTAACTGTTGTTTATAACTGAATTGGTATTACTTGCAGCTGGAGCACAAATTACAGTTTTATCCCCTCAGGCAAGTGTCAGCTAACTCTGAAATGTCCAGAGGGGAAGGTGAGGGAAATGAAAAGATGGCTACTGCAACTGTTTGACAGTTTTTTGGCCTCAGGTTGGATGATAGCAGAATGACAGCTGATTTGGATCAAGTTGTATGCAAGCCCTGCATGAAAGACATTTTTTTACCAAAGAGTGGAAGCACAGTTATCAAAAGCACTGTGCTTTCCATTGATGTCCAAAGTTGCTCACAAACGCACTTGTGCAACAGGCGCTGCCTATGAGTAGGTGTTCAATACAGCAGGGAATGTACTGACCCAATTTCCACACAGCTTAAGCCAAACCAAGTCAATATGCTTGTCTTTTTGGCCATAAACCTGAGGTATAGACCTCTATAGAGTGTTTTATATGGCTGCCTTTATTTGCAGTAATAAGACTACTTGGCTGGAGCCCTGTTATATTCAGGCATGTTTAGACATGGCCAATGTATTTTTCTAAAGAGTGTAACCTTATTTCTGTGCGATGTCAGCAGTCTTGTTTTATCCAGGCTTGCTTTGACTAACCAGATGCACTCAACATGTTTTTGATTTTCTTTTACAAACGATTTGTAGCATCCATGGGACATTGTTTTCACAATACATTAAATCATATATCCCGGTAAAATATGCATACACTGGCTGAACGGCATTAGTATTACCAGGAGAAGTGAGGTAAATAGTAATTACTACCTCGGGACCCCAGGAATTTATCACATCCACAACATATCAGTGTTTTTTTTTTCTTTGGCTACCCGAGACAAATTGTATCTGAAATTACCCAACACTTATTCAAGTATCACCTTAAATGATATTTTCTGAACAGATGATTGTTGCGTACGTGCACTAATGCTCAGATTGACATTTTATTATGCGTATTGTGTATTTTTTCCCATTCCCATCTGGCAATGAATGTTTTTTCTTTCTTTTTTTTTAATACAGATATTTCATTGGTATAATGTGTGAAAAATATATGTTGCATAGACGCTGCATTTGTGCTGTGGCATGACCTTATTTTAATGAATCATATTTTAATTAAGTGCAGTGAATTGTTATTGTGAATCCCAGGAAGACTGGCTGCTGCTACTGCATTAGCTAATGGGGATCCTTATAATAAACGATAAACAATAAACAATGTCCTCGGGTAATCTTAATCCCATTTGGACCGGTATGTGATGTCTCTGACAATAGTGCTGACATGCACAATTGGCATCTGGATTACAAGGGCCATATAACCAATGGTGCTTGTCAAATATAACAAAAAGGAGCCATTTGAAGAGGGTTGTGTCTGTTTTGGCGAACTGTTGGGGACACATTCGCACAGGCGTGTCCTCCCAGTAAATTATTTTACTGTCTGGATGACTGACTCAAATTACTGATGTGCAGGGGCAAAATCAAATGACTGACCTCCCCTGGTTATATTAATGCTGCGATATGGAAAAACAGGCACTGCCCGCCCCTACTTGCGGTGAGAGGATCTCTACAGGACAGGTGAACGCTAGTCAAGATCATGGCTCTTGTTTTGACAGCACAGCAGCAGACTTTGTGAGTGAATTATGATGACCTCCGATGTGGAGATGTCAGCCTCACCAGCAGTGAGTTAAAACCTCCTCTGTCGGCTCCACAGTGTTAGAAAAGTCAAGCCCCTGAAATATAAAAACACCGAGACCCGTTGAGATGACTTACTCAGATGGTTTTCTAAAAGATTAAATAGTTTTGCCCTTGCAGCACGACTCACTGGTGATTGTCTACAAATCTTTTATCCGAGGCATTTGTTAAGTCTCATTTTCGATTTGATCTTTTCCATCTGCGTGTGGGGGTATATTTATGTCACCCACTGAAGACACTTTACTGTGACACATTACTGTGTCATTAAATATTATAAAGACTGAAAAAAACAGGTTTCGGTGCCAAGCAAAACATGAGCCGTGTGTCACACGGAGTGCTATGTTTATTATTAGTATTTGTTTTGCATGGATTCCCAAGACCTGTTGCTGACTCGGAGCCCGGGGGAAGCTTCGGCGCTGCAACGTTCTCTGTGATTTTACACTTCACTTGGCTGTACAGCTAACAGCAAGATAAAACAACACATCTATCCGGGGCCTGGGAGTCTATCTTGTCCCTATCATTTCTTCCTCAAAGGACAACACACCCGTGAGGGAACGCCTCGATAATTATGATATAAATCGCACAGGCAAGAGACTGCATGAGAAGAGAGAGCAAAGTATAAAGGAGGGCAGCGAGTGTTTTAGCCAGAAGATCCGTAAATCATGTGGGGCAAAATAGAAGGGAAGATTAATGGATGATTTATGGATGTCCACAGTGAGGGATTTGACTGTGTTTGGTGAGGCATGTATGAGAGGTTAAAGGATGAAGGAGAGGACCAGGTGGCACTTGGGCGCTGAGGCCCCTAACAACCCATCTCTTGCTCAGATCGGACGATCGCTGCAGCTCAAGCTCTATTCTAATTAGCAGTAGGAGAGGTGAGTCACTCTGAGATGAAGAAAAATTGGAGTTATATCTTTTTTTCCCCTCTTTTCTCCCCATGCAAACTTAACTTGGCTGCAGACAGTTTGTGGTCTCAGACAGTCAGAGTGCGGTCACACCTGCAGATAGTTACCTTTGGTTTGGAGCACGGTGGAAAAGTTTGTTGAAGTTGTGTCTCTGGTTCAGTTGAGTTCACACAGTCCAATTAAAAGAAAAACCAGGGCTCGTACAGAAAAGTCACATGGACTCACATGTACAGCAGGTTGTTTCTGTAACTTGGCTAAGCATGATGGGCTTGTCTGCACTCTTTGCTGGAATTTACCTTCTCTGGTGTTCAGATCAGTTAGCCTCTTGAACTCTGCAGGTCCCACCGGTGGGTTCGTCATTACAAATGCATGCTGCATGGCCAAGCTTTGTTCAAACCCACAGAACTTTATGTTAAAATCCCAAGGTTTCCAAAGATACCAAACACGTCTTGCTGGATTACAGGGAAACTAGTGAAATGCCTGTTCAGAATGTACCTGTCAGAAGGGGCTGGTTGCTTGGCCTGTGGTCTTGCTGCTTGCACCTTTCTGGAGGCTGCAGTGTGTGTCGGTCAGTCTTGTTTGTTTCCGCTGGACTTTGCTGCTCCGCTCTGATAACGTTAGTCTGTGATGGTGTAGCACTGCACATGTATTTCACATTCATCTCGCAAAGGTAAATCACAAAATGCTTGCAACCACTGGCTTTTTTGATGATGAACTACAAAATTGTTGCGTGTGCATGCTGAAGACTGTCCGGGTGTTGCACTGCCCTTGCAGTTGAGTTCCGTCTCTTTCGTTCCATCAGTAACAACGATAAATAACAATTAGAAAATCGATTTTTGCAGCTTTTCTGAGAACGGCTCATCCAAAAAACTTCACACTCGACACTGCATTTCCTTGGGGCCTCAGCAATACAGCTGCCAAGCGTGAAGTCAATCAGATGAACGGTTGTTGAGAAAATTGAAGGACAGACATACAGACAGACAGACAGAGATTCCTCCATTTAGTTAGATGTGTATAAAATGCTGCAGCCATAGAACAATGGCATCTTGGGTTTAAATATTTGACTCAATTTAATAGATAACAATATAGAAAAAAAATGTTTTTTACTCTGAAGCTACCTGAGGGAAAATTGAAGGGAGTACAAGGGGTGAAAAAGTCATGAAGAAATAGCTGAACATGAGCATCCGTCCTCTTTATACCCATAACACCTTGCATTTTGAGGTTTGTTTCTCCCAGCCGGTTCCATTCTCACTCCTGATAGTAAACAAGCTGCTGGTGAGTCTATGTGACTTTTGTTTATAAGCCCTGGTTTTCTTATAATCTGGAAGTGTGACTCTAAACAATCCAAGTACAAAAGTGCAGCAAAGTAAACCTTTTCCCCTGTGGTTCAGACCCAAGAAAACAAACCGTTGGTGTGTTCAAACCCTTACACCGTGTTCAGACAAGACAAGGAAAAATTCTCGCCAAATTGATTGTTTTCTCTCTATACATCTGGCATTCTATTTTGTTTCACATTCCCTCAGAGTTAATATGCCCACTTCAGAATGACAGATTGTGTTATATTTTTTTTATTATCTCCAACACGTTCAAGTCAAACAGAGCAGCATACTCATAAAAGAGACGGTTTATCATATCAGAACGTTGTGAAATCACAGTTTCTCAGCATATCCAAGGAATTTCAACAGTAAAATGTATGTCTCTCCACAGGCAATAAATCTATCTGGAAAATACTCAACATCTCCCCCTCACTGAATATATTTCTTTTGCCAAATAAAGCTTTCATACTGTAAGTCTTCAGGCAATTTCTTCTCCTAGACAGTATTTTGTGGTGAATATGCCAACGGTGAATAACACATTGACAAAGCCTGTGTGAGAAGCAACAACACAATGCTGTGAGGTCCATTTTAAATGTGTCCATAATTTGCTAGATGAATCAACCAAAATCACAATTTACATCGAGGCAGACTGGAGTTTTGGTTAAATAAATATTCCTCAGAGGCAAAGATGCCCTGGAAGCTTAAAGAATTTCATTGGTTGAGTTAAACTACAATGGGCGGAGCCAAAGAACAAGACTTATTCTCACTAATATTGGACTGAACCCCACTGAACAACACGTCCTCCAACTCATACGACTACATACTGTAGGTTGATTGTTGCTACCTGCTCATACAACTAACAGAATATGACACACAACTGTTTCTTAAAGCTGTAGTGCGCATGTGCACAGCCAACAGTCAAAACAGTGACCATTTGCTTATGTTTAAACACCAAAACTACTTGGTTAGTTTGGGAAAAGGTTAGGGTTGGGGACCTTCACGGGTGTCCCACGTGAAGGTCCTATGGTTTGTTGACCCATCTACTACCCCAACCTCTACTCTGACTTTCTGGCTCTTTATACTACGTCGTTTACTGCCAGTAGGGGCGCTAATTTAGGAAACGCAAGGTACAGGAGAGGAGTAGAGGTGTCAGGGTTCTTTTAACTGACACAGTCAACACCATCAACAGTTACGGCTTATCCCGGGTTTGTGTCCAGCACAGACCTGCAGGCCTCCGTGCTGGAGAGAACGCTGCTGCCTTTCACCACTGTGTAAAATCCGTAAATGATTCAAGCTTTGGACACACCAAGACAAGTTCAAAGGACCAGCTCTCACCAAGGTGGACGGCAATGTAGATCTGCATTACCTCATGTTTCCTGTAAAGAGTTGTCCATGAACACACTGTACAGACAACAGCTGACAGTCGATAATGTGCTGAATGTCTTGCTGCATGTACATATGAACGTACGTTCCTGTGCGAGGAAATAGCTTTTATGACCAGAAGGGGGCAGTTGTCTCAAAAAAGTTAAGTGGGAGGATTACACCAAGATAAAGAAACAAAAAAGAGTCAGTCAATTATTTCCACGCCACAAACTTGTTATATGAATGAAGAATTTGTCTGATGAGGCATTATCAGCCTTTGGTCTTTTGTTTGTGGAAGGTTTGTTTACCATAGCTAACTCTCTCTGGTTAGCTAGCTTGATAGCTGTTTAGTGCCACATCAGCACAACTGGATTTCTGTTTCTCTTCTTATGCCCTGATCTGCCTGGGCTGAACAGCCAAGTAGTTAATCACACCAAACAGACTAAAAGCGACTCTCGGACACAGAAATCCCATTAAGGGCCAACAGTCAACCACTGGCTTGATTCAGCAGGGGTTTTAAATGCTCACTGTTTGATATAGAGAGTTTATTTATGATGTGATCCATAAATCTTTTGACCTAAAGGTGGCACTACCTCTGCAGCTGAACAGTTGGTTCAGTCTGATGCAGCAAGTGAGCTACTAACCCCCAAAACTAGAAACTGAAACAAGGGAACAAATGAATTACTCATCTATACTGTTTCTTTTATTTATTCTGATACAGCAAATAAACAGTTCAGTGAGGGTGAAAGAAACATGTTGACTCCTAAGTGAGCTACTAACCCAGACACCAGCACCTGAGCTGCTCGACAAACTGAATACATCATGCAGCTATATCTGCACCATTAAGTAAGTCGCTGTTTGGGTGTCATGAAAAGATGACTGAATGAAAACACAAGGAAATTTGATCAATTTTGAGGTGCAACTGTGTTATTTGCAGCCATTATGGACAGTAGTCATCCAGTCACCGCCCAAGATTAAATGTATTTGTCTTGAATTTGCTTGCTTTGTGTTTAGATTCAGTCAGTTAGATTAATTCACTGTAAAGTATTAGTCAAATAAGCAACTGCATCTTAAGTAGAACCATCAAGAAATAGCTAATATTATGAAGCCTATGCTACAAAATGGGGAATAAAGAAATAAATAAATAAATCTAATCCTGCAAGTTAAAACTAGCTATGCTGCACTAAAGGGGGTTCACCTTATGTTCCCATTTTCTCTCAATGCCATTTTTTTTTTCATCAACATACATTTCCATACATCTGGTATATTTTTAAAAATGCATACTTTGACAGTGCATGTTCAGTAAATATCTGAAATGGTGTTTGCGGTCTAGTGCCTTCCAAAGAGTTAGTGCTAATATTAGCCACATACTGTCCCTGACATAAACCATTAGCAACATACATGATGCTATGTTCCATTAACATAAATGCATGTCTTCTGGTATATTAAAAAAATGTATAATCTGATTAGTGCATATTCATTAAATAATACCTGACATGCTGTTTGAAAAAATGTTCATGGAGGGAATATAGGGGCCTGGGAACATAAATTTACCCTGCAGCTATCTAGGTAAGCTAGTTAGCTTGACCTTTCAAAGATAATGAGTAAAATAAGTCATTGCCATTTATTTTTTATTGGTATTTAAGAACAGAGTTCCTTCTTTGCAATTCAGGTTTGCTAATTAGCAAACTTGTGCTCTGAAATCTGATTTTCTGCAGTACTGTTCTTAGAGGTTTAAAGTCACTGTGGTTATTTCTCCTTCTCATCGTTCTTTGAAATGTTCGTACGACTATAAAGCAGCGATCAGTGACATGATGACTGTGGCAAACAAAGGTGCAACCAAGTATTTGAGGTATTCATTCAAGTTATTTGTGGTTTTCACGGTAATAGGTTGCCTCTGCAGTAAATGTCACACTCAGCTGATGGTTAGAGCCTGGGTAATGCACAGATACACCACTATGCAGTGAGTGCTGAGTGAGCGAGTGCAGCCCCTATCTGGAAAACCGATTACATACACAGAGAGATTGGCCGCCCAGTTTCAGCTGCATCACTGACTGGCAACTCACTACCACAAAACCATTTGAGTCGTGTGGACTGAACATATGTGGACTTGTTTGAGGAGGGGCTGCTACTGAGACAGAAAAAAGAAAGAGAGAGAGAGAAAGAGAGAGAAAAAAATAGAAGGCCACCCTATGTTCACAGGGCCTTATGTTTCCTCAATGTATTTTTTTTTCAAATGGAAAACAGCCCCATGTTCCCTCAATCCTATGTTCTGTTAACATAAAAACAAGAACAATGTCCATGTCCTCTGGTATTGACAAAAAAACGATCTGTCAGTACATGTCAAGGAAATGATATCTGAAGTGGTATTTGAAAATGGTGAATGAAAAAAAAAATTACATGGAGGGATATGAAATATAAAATGTGACGTGCTACACATACAACTCGTATTTTGACGCTTATCGCAGCATTTGTCACCCAAATGACCGACTTGATCAGTATTTGAGGAACTGCCTCAACCCAAAACTCAAAACACATGCTTTAATATATATGTATGTATGTATGTATGTATATATATATATATATATATATATATAGTTATATAGATATAGATAGATAGATAGATATAGATTCAGTTATTCAGTTGTCCGGTGCACACCTCTTTTGACATCTCTGTCACTTCATATTGGTATCAGATTTGGCCCAGTGCTATTCCAGAAGAGATACAAACAATCATCCCAAATAATCAGAAATGAGAGGCAAATTAGGATCGAACACGAGGGTCTGCAGTGTGAACACACCCAAACCTCAACAAGAGTCTTCCCTGTCCTGGTGCATATTTGTCGAAGCCACACTCAGGCTGTCGCTAATTTACACCAAGAAATGGAAAATGAAAGCTCCGCATACAAACTCTATCATGCCAGATAAAAAATATGCAGCACTTCATTTGACTGCTTTATAGCGGAGTATAGCAGTTGGGGTGCTATCAATTAATGAGATGTCAACAATTGTTTGGTCCTACATTATTCATGTCAGAGCAGTAATAAATAATGAGCCAGGTAAATTGAGAAAACTCATCGCTCAAGAGTCCTTTCCCCCAAGCTTCTCTGGGCTTTTAACCTCTAGACGGTGTCATTTCTTCCTGTCCAATGAGAGTGTCTCGGTTACTGCAAGAACAAGGTCCCCAAACGAAGGGACATTAAGGAGTTGAGAGACGAGGCGGGGGAGACGAGGGGCGAGGTGGCAGGATTGTGTTTGCAGAAGATTAAGGCCCTTCAGGATGGAAGGATGATGGATGGACGGGAGTCCTTCATCCATCAGGGCCTGTTTACATCACCTTTAAACAGGCCAGCCGTGCCAACTCCCTCTCCCTGCACTCTCTTAAAGGGGCCAGCAGCTGGTTTGGCCCAAGCTTTCTAACCGGTTCCCATAATTCCCATAATGGATCACATGGGATAGCGTATAGGTAAGTGACAAGCGAGAGTTATAGAACCATTTGCCAAAGCCCTTATCCGCTTGTCGTGGTTTTTGTTTTTCCGGTTTCGTGCTGAATCCGCGGGTTCTTGGTAGACTGTCGCAGCGTGGTGGCGACCTGTCATTTGCCTTGAAATGTAACGCCGCGTTTGTACATCATTCACAAATGACGTGAAGCTGTAAACACGTCACAATTTAATGGCCCATTGTCTGTTTGGTTAAAATGAGGCCCAAATGAGACATAGCTGGATGGTTTCTGCCTCCTTGGCTGATGTTTCCAACCATTATCAACACTGAGGCTCTTTTATCTGCTGCTTACTCTTTCATTTCATGGGCCGTCTGTTTGAAACATGAAGCACGTTTTCAAAGACAATGCTCCACTATAGGAATTCAAAGTAGAGCGCAGAATAGCTCCCACTAGCTCACAAAGAGCCCCCTTATTTTTGAATCTCAAACTGATTTTTATTAGAAATCCCAGACTCATAAAAATTCCTTTTGAGGATGGTTTATTGCGTTTCCCCATATTTATAATGAGCATTTTTTTTCCTCTTTCAAACCCAGATTTCAAATGCAGTTTGAAGTAGCAGTTTTCTGTGTAATTTATGTGGAGATATTTCAATGATCTATTCATACTATGCTGCATCTTAAACTGGGACTTGTCAAATCGAATCTGGGAAAAATAAAGATCTCAACTAATGCTTTCTGTGTACCAACAATGAGTCTACATGCACAACAGTTTATCATATTTAGTCTTACAGTGCTTTCATTTGCTTTAAAATATTTTTTCTTGAAGCAGAGAGATGTTTCTTTGAGCAGCAACATGAACACAAACTAAAAAGTACTGTCTCATATTCTCTTAGTTCACCCCGAGAGCTGGGAGGGGTCATGGAGGGATCCTCTCATCTTCATCTATCTAAGCAAATACTGTTTTCCTCCTTGTCTTAAACAATTGTTGGTATAGAGATATCAATATTTCCGTCTGAACCACTTGAGTTGCACAACAAAGTCATTGCCTATAATTGGTCCGGCTCTCAAAAAGAGAAGGCCTGTGTTTTCTGGCAATAATGTAGACTTTCCCCACTCTATTCTATATTGACATGCAGTCAGATAATGATGCAGGCTTTCTCCTCACATTCATGCAGTTGTACATATATTCAAACCTGGAAGATGCCAAGTTGAAGGATTCAGCTTGTTTATGGGCAGTTTGAGAGTGGGTGCTGAGGAATATGTGTGTGTGGGGGGTAAGATAAGATAGGATAAGCTTCATTACTGGGGGGACAATATTTTATCGTATGTTATACTTTATCTTATATTATCTAATCTTATTGTATTTTATCTTCTCATATCTTATCTTATTATATCTTATCTTGTGGGCGGACATGCCACACGATGTAAAGGACAGTACAAAATCTAAAAATGATAACATTTTAAAAATATGCACAATGGAAGAGTAAAAAATGGAATTTGATGAGATACATTAGTAAATAAATAAGTAAATAAACTAGAAAGTGCTAAGTAGAGCTCATATGTCTGCCAACAAAATATGCCAGTTCCACATGTTGGATAGGTTTTACCACATAAGGGATAGTTAATGGCAAGTTAAACACACCCACTGCTACACCGCCTTTGGCCAATCAGTGTGAAAAATTAATCAGTTTTTCTTAAAGCTTCATTATGTTTCGTGAATTCGTTGAAAGTTTCTCCCATTTTTTATGAGACGCCACGCCCCCCGTCTTGCCCCACTTTGGCCAGTCGGTGTGAAAAGAGAGTAAATTCTTCCTTGTGTCCTGACCAACCTTCCCACCAAGTTTCATGCACGCAGCTTCTGACATATTCTGCTCACAAACGGCGGACTGTCGATGTTACTCTTTCACATTCACCACCAGTTGTGGATTCGAATTAGTAACCTCTGCAGTCACAATCATGCTTCCTTTTAGAATGAAAAAATGCAAATGCAAAAAAAAGAAGAAAAAAAGAAAAATAGCCATCTAGAAAGAGAAGTTAAAAAAAAGAACCCGAACCTTATTTAGTAAAGGCAAACATTTTGTACTTATTTTTGCAGAACGCCCTAATTAAATCTCATTAATGTGTATTCCTCTAACATACTGTGTCACCTTACCGCAAGCACCCTGTCAGCACGTGAACCGAATAAACCGGCCCATGAGGACCACCTGATTGGCCACTCGGCACTTGTTAAACCACTCTCCGTTCACCTGAACCCGCCTCATCTAAATCCATCACATCAGGGCACTTGGCACGTAACAGAGGTGGATTTACAGCTTATTATTGTTTGTTTTCACTGTCCAGGAGAGACGCTGAAGAAAAGCAATAGTTATATCTCAGGAGTGTTGATAACATGGTGATATGGATCCACGGTATCACGCCTGCCGCTGGGAAGGATTATGAAGCATCATACTTTGCACTAATGACCTAATTATGAAGCGGTAACACTGGAGAATTCTCACCATCATTTAAAAGTTAATCTTACTTTTTTTTTTTATTCATTTGCTGGAGTAATAAGGATATTTAAATCCAATTCACACAGGAGGCCCCATATTTAATTTCATAGTTTACTGAAATCTATGAGCTGCAGTCTCTGGGATTTAAGAGGCCTCAAAATTTCACTGAACTGTAACATTTGCTGCTCTTCAGGAAAATTAAGCCATATAATACGGATGGGAGTTGTGGAGAGCAAGTGCAAATGAAATAGGAAGAAAAGGGAAGGAATGTAATTTGACAACAAAAGCATGGTAATTCCTTTCAAGAGTACGGTAATAGTTTTTAGATTGATAACCATCCGCAGATTAAAATATAAGGATCCCTACGGACCCGCGATGCTGCATGGTAGTCTTATAAATCAGTAAAATGCAGTTCCGCCAGGCAAGAAATCCGAACAGAGGCTTTCAGGTAATAATAATCATTTAACATTGAGCAATAACAGTCATTAATGGGGCAGTGTACCAGGCCTGCACATCACAGGAGAGGGTAGACATGCATTGAGACAGGATTTCCCCCTGTGCCATCAAACTTGAATCAAGGACACAGTAAGGGCGGAGAAATTTCTCTACCTGCTGACAAAGGGGAAAAGATGATCACTCTAAATGCCCAGCACTAAATCTTTCACACTTGTCAAGTCCACTTTGTTCCTGCTGCCAGAGTTGACCCCTCTCTCTCCATCAGCGGGGACCTGGCCTTGGTCGACAGGGGAACGCGAGGGAGAGGGAAGGCCAAGACACTGGCTAAATTTATAACACGCACGTTCATGCCTCATGCCCTCAAATCATCCAAACATATTGTGGTGTTCTGCTAAGGACAGTGTCGGGGTCGTTACTGCGATAAAAGTACAGAAATTACACAATATTTGTTGTTTTTCTTAAAAGTAATGTGTTACTTTACTTATAAATCTCTCAGAAAAGTAATCAATTACCCTACCTGTATCATTACTTTTTTGTTACATTCTAAAAAGATTGTATTGAAGGAATACTCCAATGTTTTGGGCAAAATACTGCTTTTCTGACTTACCCAGACCGAGACAAGATGTTCGATACCATTTTCACCTCTGCACGTCCACTGGTTCAGTTCCTATGGGTAGCATTTCATGTTAGCTTAGCATAAAGACTTGAAGTCTATAGGAGTCATTAGCTTAGCACCGTCAAGCGAAAAAAATACAGCAACTCTGAAGCTGTCTTAACTACACAATGTATCGTCTATTTGAATTACACATTCTGGATTTTTTTTTTAAACAAGAGTCATTTTAGTAGAGGTTAGATGGTAGCAACTATAGATGATAGGAAGTTCTCCGAAAACATCCCTTTTTTTTTTAAATCCAAAACTTGTATTTCATTATCATGTAACACACTGTACACGGTGTACATAAGACAGCTATGGAGTTGCTGAAAGGTGTCTTTTTTTCACTTTGACAGAGCTTAGCTAATGACTACTGTAGACCTTAGTCTTTATGCTAAGCTAACACAAAATGCCACCCATCAGAACTGAACCAGTGGACTTACAGAGGTGAAAATGGTATTGAAAATCTTGTCTCAGTCTGAGTAAGTCAGAAAATGATATTTTACCCAAAACATTGGAGCATTCTTTTAAATATTGTGGAACTGAGCCCACATTACCAGCAGAAATAGTCCAAATCAGTGGTTTTCAATCATTTTCATGTCCTGTACCCTAAAGTTGACTTTCATTGCCCTGTGGACCCCCATTAGAGTTGATTTTGCCCCTAGGAACTCAAATATAAATTTATGTGTCTATAATGAGTTGAATTGTTTAGATATCATATTTGAACACTGACACAGATGCAAAGGGGTGCTATTAAAGCATAATGGTAAAATATTCATCCCTAAAATGTTTATACTGTAATGTTTTCAATTGTTTTAAATCAATTAAATTATAGTGAAATTAAACTACATTCCTCATTTTGCTTAGGACCCCCTTGAAACCCCTCAAGGACCCCTGCGGTGCCCGGACCTCATTTCCAAAACCACTAGTTTAAATAATGACAGACACTCAATCTATTTTTTTAAGGTTTTTAATAAAGATAGAGCCAACAGCATCAAATTCAAACTTTCCGAGTCATTTTTACCACTTTTTTTTTTGGAGGGGGGGCTGTTCATGTGCACTCTATTCATAATTGCAATATTTCCAAGATGGCTTGAAGGCAGGATGAGCCAAGGGAATTTTTCAATAGATAATATGCCATTAAAGAGGCTGAAAAGGCTGAAGCATGTAACTCAAGTAACAGCCCATCTGTTAGATCAGTCATTTTAACATGATTACTGAAATTAGAAGGGTAATGCTTAGCATTACTTTGTTACAGGAAAAAGTCATGTGCCAGTAATACTTTGCTTTGTAACGTGTAACCCCAGCTTGTTAAGGACACACACACACAAACACACACACTTGCATGAATATTATTTGGCATGAGCTTTGCACACTGAAACAATATGGGTTTTTAGTGCAGTCAGGTAGCATGTGTGTTAGGCTTAAATAAAGGCTTTTAAAAAAGCATTTGCTCCATTCTTCATTGATTATATGATTTGACCATAGCTCCTTTTCTGTTTTGTTTGAATTTCTGATCTAGGACATGTGGTGACATTGATATATTTTTAGCTTCTTGAAAAGTATGACCTCATACGAGTGAAACCATAGCATGTTGAATTCCTATTGTCTGAAATCATACCCAAACAACTGCTATACACATGGATGGCAGTGTGATTGTCACATGAATAGGCGACTCATACAAATGAAAAATAAAATCTCTGGAGCATGTTTTATATGCAGTTTTCAGGTGTTGGGAGCTTTGAGGACAATTTAAATTCAAATTTCTGGCACTGAAATAGATGAGACTAAAGTTGTTCTAGGTAGAGAGTCAAAATATTCTGTTACAAAACTCCTATCCTTGAGCTCTCTGTGTGTTTTGGTTACAAGGAGCCTCAGGAAAATGAACAGCTTCTTGGATCTGAGCTTTAATGGGTTAGACATACACGTACTGTTATTTTATTTCTTCATTTTGTGGACAGGAGTTTGTAGTTTCTTCTCAGAGCTGGTCTGAAGTTTCTCACCTAGTTCAAGGCAGGTCGCCGTAAAAGCAAAGAGTTTTTATGTTGAAAAGAAAAAGAAAAATGCATTTTTATGGGGGTCAGTGAATGCCATTGCACTTTATTTTAGAGAATTAATTTGTGCATAAAAAATACTGAAAGCAAATCACTGTTGTCATCTACAGTTTCAATATAGAGAGAAGTGATATGTTTGCTAGCTGCACAGTTGGTTAAGCATGAAAAAAAGACCTGAGGTAAGATTTGTTTAAGTTAGATGATTCCCTTGGCATATATTCTCTAAATCTCTCAAACCCTACTGGAGGGATGGAGCGCCATTCTTCCAAAAGATATTCCCTCATTCGGTGTTTTGATGACGGTGGTGGAGAGCGCTGTCCAACACGTCACCTAATCTCCCATATAGGTGTTCAGTTGGCTATTGTGAAGGCCATAGCATGTGGTTTAGATCATTTTCACCCTCATCAAACATTCAGTGAGCCCTCGTGCCCTGCGGACGGGGTCACTGTCATCCTGGAAGAGACCACTCCCATCAGGAAAGAAATGTTTCATCATAGGGTAAAGAAGATCACACAGAATAACTTTGTATAGATTCGCAGTGACCCTTCCCTCTAAGGGGAAGAGTGGGCCCAAACTATTTAATTCTCAAATGTGCATTTGTCTTTGTAACGAGAGGTTTACCCACTGTGACCCTACTGTCATCCCTCCAGCAGAGTTCCAGAAACTTGGAGAATCTATTACAAGGTGCACTGAAGCCGTTGTTTTTTTCCTTTAATTTGTCACCCGTCTCTATGTTCAGGTAACCAGGAGGTTTAGGTCAACGAGTAATCTCCAACAGCTGAATCCAGAAAGTGACTGAAACGTGTCTTCTCAGCAGAATGACACACGCACTCTGTCTGTAAATAGCTGCAATTAAAAGTTTATCATGGCATGTAAGTTATAATACTGGATTTGATACTTTTTAAACTTTAATCTTCTGCCTTGTTCAGGTCATGTGGGAAGAAGCAGAAGAGCAAACTTAAAATCAACCATATTTAGATATTTCTCGCTTTTTTGAGTGTGGTTTTAGTGGTATTAGCATGAATATAACTGATAATTTCAACTGATAATATGTGATTTTTCATGACCTTGGACCACCAACATCAGCACAGTTGACAGCTTGTGTTAACAGAGCATCTAATTAATGCAACACTCTACTTGCCAATGCTCACACTAGTTAAAAATGGTGTGGGCACTCTGGCACTGGGGACTTTACGCATGTCAGGTGAATGCAACTAGTGGGGGAATGGGGTTTGTACATTGTGGTCTGAGGGTACTGTTAGAGGAAAGGTCATGAGGTCACCAGGGTTCATCCTCTGGGTAGCATGAATGTGCTCATCAAATTTCAAGGTACTCTGCCAAATATTGAGATATCTAATTTGTCATTTTGGTTCTGCTAAAAGAAAGGTAATGGTGATACAAAATTGATAGGATTCATTGCCTAGGAGGCATGATCAGCAAATTACTTCAATCCATCCATGACATTTAGAGATATGTTGTGTACAAGTCAAGTCTGGCCTGAGGGTGGCACTAAAGGTAGAATCATAGGGTCACCACAGTCAAGAGGAATCCTCCTTTGGGGAGTATGAATGCACTTAAAAAATATCATGGCAATACACTAATTACAATTTGTGATATCTTGTGTGCAAATTTGGCCTGAGGGCAGCACTAAAGGAAAGGTCATAGGGTCACCAAAATTGACAGGGTTCATCCTCTGGGGAGCATGAATGTGCTCATCAAATTTCATGGCAATCCACCCAACAGATTTGGAGGTATGTTGCCTTGGAGTAAAGTGCTGACTGGATGGACATACAGACAAACAGCCAGCCTTACTGTATAGGTCCCACCTACCAGCAGGGCAGTAATGTAGGCAATACCACAATATTTAAATTTCAGCTGTGCACAATGTACAGTAAGTGATTAAATTTTCTATACAACCAATCATGATGGCAAAAACCAGGAAAATGAGGTCTGAGTTTAAAATAAATCCTTTATTTTCTTGTAAGCCATTAAAACCTGTGTAATATACAAAATTGTTACACAAAGAAAATGATAACTATTCACCCTGGCAACTACAGTTGCCAGTGGACATAAACAGGCTTACTTGTGAGTCAAATTTAAAATTCAGGCATATCTGGAGCAGTGACTTCTGCCGACAAGCAGATTCGTCTTCTTTTTGCTGCATTTGCTGTGACCACAGCATGGTACAGTAAGCGATAAGCAGCATGGTGAAAGAGTAAGAGGGATTTATCTGCAGCAGTGCTGAGTGGGGAACT
>OMKZ01040797.1:7021-18967 GCA_900302535.1 Neoniphon sammara | reverse complement strand
ACAGTAAATATGTAAAAGGTCAATATCAGCCCCAATATATTTGCAAACTAATAAATCAGTCAGCCTCTGATCATTAGTGCAATCTGTGTTGAGTAAAGATCTTTTTTCACTGCAGAATTTTTATCTGTGGAAGAAGAATAAGAAAGCTCTCCAAGACATTAAAGACAGAGACAAGGAGTTATTAATACAGGTAACACACACACACACACACACACACACACACACATGCACATGGTAAAATATGAGGAAAAGAGCAAGAAAATTCCAGAGTCTTCCTGATATAAGGAATACTTGCAGCAAATTTTGGTCAAACAGTTTCATATTTTACAGCTAACAGCACATACTCAATCAAAAGGACGCACATTCAAAAACATTCACAAAGCCATATTCCCTTAGCCTGGGACTATATAATCTCTCCTTTGTACATGAGCAGCTCTCTTATAAAGCTATAAACCAACAAGAGAACAAAGATTATAATATGTGGTATAGTTTTAGACAGCCTGCTCTGATAGCAAAGACTAAGAGAATATCTATTTTTAAAGCATCCGACAACAGTGCTGTCAGTTTACAACAAGACAACCATAAAATCCTTCTCATTACTTTTTGCCCCTTTGACAATGGCTAAATTATTAGATTTTAAAATACAGGATGAGAGCAGCCAGGGTGTTTTGTCATTTTTCCCCTCAGTGACTTCTCTAATGAGTTGTATATAAGTATTATATTACATTCAAATGTGCTGTATAAATGAAATAAACTTGAAACTTATTCTTCTGTCTCACTTTTGGCTGAGATGGAGAGTGCTATATGCTTACTAATACAGGTGAAGCCATGCTAGGGCAGATCTTATCATTTGAATGGTGAATTTCGGTTGTTTCCTTCCAACTCTTCTCATGTGTTTATATGTATAAAAAAAGATCAATCATCTATGAGGCCAAAGGTAAAGGTGTTTTCTGCTGCTATAATCACTTAACCAGAGTTTAGAGAATTCTCCCGCCCGTCCCTTCCTCATCCATCACTTCATTCCTCGCCTTTATTCCCACCCATTTCTTTCCAAACGGGATTTGAATTAGTTTTCAGCCTTATCTCAGTAATCCCTGCGGAGTGATGGAGTAAATGCTGAGGGATGGGGTCATATATTTCAACACAGCAGTTCACACATGCCTCTTCAAGAGTATAAGACCGGGTGGGCAGGATCCTGAAATACATGCAATGTTGTTAAAGCAAGTTTTCCACATTATGACGTGTTCTAAAATCAGGATTCTGAAATTCATGCCGTTATTTGATTGATACAGATACAGTATTTTCCTTTGCGTGATTGCGTATTGTAACAATTACTAGTGAATTAAGTTAGAGTGAAATTCAACAATTCCCCATTTTGCTAAGGACCCACTGGAAGCCCCTCACTGACCTGTGAGGGTCCCCAGACCTTACCTTGGGAACCACTGAGGGACAACTATGCTAATGCTAACCAGCTTTTTGGTAGGCATGTCATAAAATATTGATTTATCAAATATTAATCAGAATTTTTTTGTACTGAGAATTTTAGGCATCAATGTATTAAAAGTACAGTAAAACCTAATTACTTTCCGCTATTCATAAATTTTTTCAAGGCAATGCATATATTGATTAGCATCAGGAAAATTTGCTTGTATCTCAATGCATGAAAGAGGCATCAGTGACATACCTACTTTTTGGCTAATGTTGACTAATCTAGCAATATGAACATTAACATTTTAAACATGTTTTCCTTGATGCAGATGTAAATAGTGCGTCGGTTTCTAATGAAATGGAGACAAAGAAAACAAGTACTGAAAAAGGCACAGTTACAAGATGCTAATTTCACCTTAAGTGAAACATAAGGGTAGTAACTGATGTCAAGAACTTTTATTAAGAGAAAAGGCTTACAAGGCTCATTCATTAATGGTTAAGAATGTAACTTTGTATTAAGACATCACATCATAAGAATTACAAATGTTTGTTGCAAAATGAAAGGCATTTCAGTCTGTAGTGCACAAAGGAATTTCATCATATTTAAAGGCAGAAAATATAGAGACTGTACATTCAGTGGTCACCCTGGTGAAAACAAACCTTGCCTCTATCCATTAATAAATAGATTACCCCTCTAATCAAACGCACATCCCACCGCGCACTCATCAGGACGCCGCATTGCATGAGGATATTTCATTTAATTAGGCTGAATCTCTTTCAAGTCTGCGGCAACGTCACTGTGCAGAAATGTCTCTCGGACCGGCATGGACTCGAGGTTTTAGTCATTAAGGAAATCAGGTCAGCTTCTGCATTTGGAGGAAATCCAAGGCAAAATAAGTAATTACAGAGTTGCATACCAGCATTGTCTTTAATGAGCTATTTCAAGAAAACATGCCTTAGAATAGGATGCTCACCTCAATTCACATGGGTAGTCTGACCTTTACTGTATTTACAGATAGGGAAGAAGAGGGATGTTGGATGTCAGTCATTTCTTGTCGGGAAATGAATGAAATAATCTGTTATATGAATGGAAATTTGCCATTACTGTGCCAACCACACTGAGAAGTGGTTATTCTCAAGACCTGGTAAATCCAAAAGAAAGTCTAGTCATGTCTTGTTTGGTTCAAATTTAACAATGATGGGATAAAGCCCAAGTGAAGAAATTTTGAACCTGTTTCTGCAGGCTTACTGTGTGATAAAGTAGCAGCTACAGTTTGTTTTCTTTGGTCTGAGCCATGGAGAAAAAGGTTGCTTTGTTGCATTTTTTCAGTTGGTAAATTGTGGTTCACAGCGCCCAATTACAAGTGAATGGGGGCTCATAAAGAAAAGTCACACAGACTCAGTATCTTGTTTGTTGGACACAGTTTTTGTAACTTGTACCTTGAGCTAACCATGAGGGGCCCGCCTGAGCTCCTTGTGCACTCTTGACCTCCTCAGGCCTTCATACAAGGCTGAGAACACATGAAAAAAACAACAACAACAACTTTATATGAGCCTTAGTTCACAATGCAGTTTGCACCTGGTTCATTTTGTGATGCCGGGCTTTCCAAGCATGAGTAGCTGCTGGCTATCAGTGTCAACATTCATCACCTCGCACCTATAAAACCTCGTATTGTCGGGTTGTTTCCTGTAGTTGGCTGGGATTATGCTCTCACTCCTATCACATTGCCACTGAAACAGATCCAGCACTTGTGTTTACAGGTGTCTCGCAGTGTCTTGGCGCGGTTATGTGATGCCACCCCAAGGCTCCTACAGACTGTATGCATTTCCCCACGATATTGCCGTTGCTGACAAATCTCGACAAAACGTGACCAAATCTTTGGTTGTTAGTTCAAATTGGGGGTTTGAGAAGGCGCTGCGGCATGCTTAGCAACAGCCAATTTGGGTCAATTACAAACTGAGCCAAACTTCTGCCAGAAAATGGCAGAAATTTGTGTCTACAATTGGACAATGTGTCTTCTGCCACAACCCATGTCTACAAAACAACCAATGGGAACACAGCATGGCATGACGCAGAATACATACGCCGACCCAGCATGACGCATAAGAAAAACAGAACGCAAATTTGTGGCTTTGTGACGCACAAGATCGCTCTAATTATGCTTTTATTTCATTTTCAAAACCCTCACGCTCACAGCAACAAAGACAAGGTACATTTTTCTGCGTTTATCATCAGCATTCATCAGGCAGGTGAATCGGACGGTCTGACATCCAGCGAACTTGAAATCCTACAGTCTGACACGTACCGCAGTCAAGATCTTAGGAGACTCGTCTCGTACAACGTGGCATGAAATGATCTTGTACAATTGCCTTTGTCGCACTGTCTAAAGCTGGCTTCAGTTTGATAGGCATTGCTCTCATCTGGTTGAATGAGCCAAACTGAAGGGGTAAACACTGCAGAGCTGGAATAAACTGCAACCAAACATGATGAGCTGTGAGCATGAGCTAACACAAAGACTGGACTCAAGCGCCGCAACTCTGTAAAAACAAGGTCAATGTGAAGGTACGCTTCGTTGTTCCTCAGGGGAGATTTCAGTTACTCATTGCTGGATCCTAAACATTGGACAGAAGAGAGTGACATGCCTGGATGAAGCCTTTCAAAAATAACCCCAGTGATGTGAGATTGCTGGTGAGATCGGATGACCATTATCAGCTTCTCCATGAAATGCAGCAGGCAAATATTGGTCTGTGATATGGTTTACTCTTTAGACATGATAAGTCAAATGTGGCCTACAGTATGTCCATGTAAAGCAGACGGAGTCATTATGTTGTGCATCTTTTAAAAAATTCAACTGGTAAATATTCATACCAAGTGTTCCCCGCTAACAGGGTTAAAAAACTGTTTGTGTTTTTCATCTGAAAACTTAGACAGACTCGTTATCTTAATTGCAATCTCAGTCTTTAATTAGCTACACACATACTGAGTTATTCAGGTGTGATCAATGCCCTCTTAATCTCCAACCATAAAATGAAAAGAAAATGAAATCAATGTTTTGCTATCTTTAATTGGAACGTAATGTCAAAATTAATAACAATCAAGTCAATTAGCATTCGTAGCCAGATGATGTGCACTGATTCCAGAGTTTAATATTGCTGTGATTCCAGGTTAATTGTCATCATTAGAAGAGGAATCAGCCAAGCATCAGAAAAATTAATGGAGTGAGCTGAGCAGACAGAATGGACCGAAAAAAAAAACTGAATTTGTGGAGACTGGGAGAAAGGAATCAGCCGAATAACTATCATCTCACCTCAGCAGGATCTCTGATTTAACTGTCTGAATAAGATCTCTACCCCAGAGATAGAAAACCCACGCCTTTTGGTGAAACAACCCTGTCATGGAAATTACTTTCCTATCGGGAAGGGGAAGTATTATTTCAGTGTCTTTCGGACCCCCTACCCTACTTACTGTACATGGTTCATGACAGCCTAATCCTCATACCCTTTGTTCAGCTCAGTCAGACTAAGGCGGCTCACATGTTCCCACTTTTCTTTGGTTGTAATTTCCAACTTCACGACTGCCCATCAAAATAAGCATGCCACACTTTGGGGAAGGACAGACTAAGGACGAGGTCACTTTACAATCCTTGCAGAGTGAACGCCGCACCGACCTGCAGTCCCCTATTAGATGAGAAGATCTGATGATGAGGACAATGTTCCCGGCAATGAAAATGTAGGGTTGTTAGTTTCAGTCTGGTCTTGTACGGCTCGGAGAGATATAGCAGCGGCGGAATTGCAGGATCATCAATTAGTGATTTACTGGGCTGTGGTTTCCCACCCCAGAGCCTGGTTTTGTAATCTGCAGTGAATAAATTTGTATAGGAAGGCTGCTAATGAGGTTTAATAAAGACTTTAGCCATGGGCTGCAGTGGATGGACTAGTGTCCTATTTAAGAGTCGCTGGAGCTAGCCTTTGGGAAGAGATGACCCTTCGAAGACCCGGGGGTTACGAGAGTGTTTACCTTAACATTCCCTTCTAAATATTTTATCTTAATTATCAAGGTGGCTATTTTGGAAAGTAATTCATCTACTTATACCTTCTGCCATCCCTTTTTCTAATTAGTCACTCTTCTTTAAAAGGAAAGAGGAGTCACAAAGCGTGCTCGAGCTTAGAGATGCCATAGTTCAGCAAACCCTACAGCTAACTAGAAATGTCCTAGGTGAGGTATTACATCGGAGAAGTGCACAGCCATATCGTTAAACCGCATTACGTCTGACCTGAGGAGAGAAGGTGAGGTTATCTCAATGCTATTGTCTTACATTTGGAGTACAGCCGAGAGTTTAATCAAATCTTGGAGCAATCAATGCGCCAGCTCCGATGGACGCTTTCCTTGCCCTTGGAACCCAAGGAGTGTTCAGAAATGATACCACAGGCAAAAAGAGTCACTTCGGATACATCATCGTGGAGAATGAGATTAACCTCCCATCCACTACCCACTGGGATATCTAATGTCGCCAAGCTTATCTCCTAAGCATTCAATCAACCTCGAAGAACCAAGTCTATAAACACCTTGCGGTCCTTTGTTTCTTTTTTCAGCCTCCTCAACACAATGGATCCCTACTAAACTTTTGTTCCATTTGTTTATACCCCACAGCAACTTTTCATTTGACTGTGTGTGTGTGTGTGGTTTTTTTCATGCGGTACGTGATGGAGTTTATCTGGGAGTGTTTTTGTGCGTGTGTGAGAGAGACAGCCAGACTGAGAGAGAAAAGGGCAAATGAGAGCGGGTGATTCAGCCCGGTCTGACATCATGTATATGCACTGCACTTTGTTTTTGAAATATTAGGACACAAACCCCTGCAGTTGGTCTGGACGCTGTCCCAAATGGGCTCATCTATTATTAAGAGGTTTGCCCGTTCGCTGCATTTGTCTTGCTAGACAACATATAAAGGGATAGAAACATTATAGTTGATCTGACCAAATATCTATTAAAATGAACTGATTTGATCCGGGATTAAGAGATCAACGGAAACACCGAATGACGCTCCACACCATATAATCTCTCCCTGTCTCTCTCTCACACACACACACAAATGAGCATGCACAACCTCGACCTCATGCAATGGCACAAAAAGTCAACTGTAATAGTATTTGTTGTTGGGGAAGATTAAAAAATACATTATTTAAGGTCGTTTAAGTATGATCAGTCTGGGTTTTTCCTGAAAGGGATCTGGCTGGACACATGATCTTCCTATTTTCAATTACATTTTTGCTATCCTCAATAATCCTGGATATCCCTGGGCCTTGTTCTGTACCGAGCAGCATCCACTTCACCGCACCACGTGTCTATTTCCATTGCTTTCTTTTTTTTTTTTTTTTTTTTTTTTTTGATATTCTGAAAACAGCAGCTTGTTTATGAGGAATAAGCGTGCTTCCTGCCCTTGACCGACCAGACAGCGATGTTGTCGTCCCAGCCATGCCAAACTGTAGGTAAAATCCGCTGGAACAACTGCATCAAATTGCTTATTGTGGTGGGAGGTTTGTGCATTCAGCGAACACGGCTGAAGAGTCCTTCAAACCCAGTGTTACGCACAAAGCCTTTAATATCATAATACAAATTCCTGACAAGCATTTCGGTTCGGCGTGCAAAATCAGACGAGGGGAGCCTTATCTATCCACTACAGTCTCATTTTTAATTTCTTATTCAGCATTTACATTTCACAAGTGGGTTTTGTTGATCTTTATAACCTTTGGCGCAGGGCTAGATCGGTGGCACCTGAAATGCTACATGCCATGAATGGCTCTAAGCTGAAGTAACTGGGTGTGATAACTTTTGCCTTGCAGATAAACACAGGCAGACTCACTCCTGATTCCTATTTAGCATTACAATGAACTATGCTCTCGGGTGCCAATGTTCTTTTATGTGCCCTTACTGTCTACGAGGCCCTGTCCTAAATTTTTTTTTTCCACAACGCTACAGGAATATGCTATCTACCATTTTGATGTTGTGCACGGACATTAAATGCATTTAAGTGAACTACATCTAAATAAAACACATTCAACTGGTATTTAAAAGGCAAGACGCATAATTACACGCTTTACTCAAGTAACATTAAATAGTCCAGTCTTAAATGGTTATGTGGCATTAAATATAAATAAACTAATTGCATTTTAATGATCAGCAGTCGGCTGGCAGGAGTGTATAGATTAACATTAAATGCGGTAATCCAGTTGTTAACAATAAAAGGTTATAACCAACACTTTCATCCCTTGAAACAAGTGGTTCATTTTTCTGAACCCTCTGTATGAAATCAGATTCAGGCCATTCTGATGTTTATGTAAAGGGGAACAGCTCAGAGCACATGGCTGCAGATCAAGAGGTTCCAGGTTCAGCTCCTACTGCCTGAAATGGGCCAGAGCCAGTGTTTTTATTTATTTTTTTTAAACAACCTTTAAATGCAAAAGTGAAATAGAGAAATACACAGTCATTATGTGTATATATAAAAGCAATACTTCAAACCTCGCTTAATAGCATAATGGCCTGGCTCTAGCAGTTAGGAAAGAGTCTCACAGCTGCTGTGTGGCCTTGAGCGAGACACTGGAGAGGTCAGTTGATTGTACAAAATGTATGTTTACATTTATTCCAACCCAAATTTTTGCCAATTGCGGATTTCACAAGGACATTTTTGTGGACCTACTATCTGGGGCCTGTAATATATGTGAATGAATATATTAACTGGAATAATCCAGAAAGCAATTTTCGCGTTGGCTCTCAGTCGGGTCAGCAGTCATCATTTTTGCCCTTTCCTGTTGTAAGCATTGTTTCCCTAATCTAAGGATGGGGATTAAGGGTATTTCGTCAGCGTGGCTATCCATGTCCGACTGTCCCGAGGCTGTGAACTGCCATCACAGACAAGTTCATTTTGTTTACCCCCTTTTTTCATCCAGGGGGAATTTTAATCATTCAGCGCTCGGTTAGGCCAACAGCTTTTGCCCTAAACATGTAGACAAATCCTACAACTGCTCGGTGTCACAGGTTGAACAGACAATCTCCCTGCCGAATGTTTGGGGATTTATTTTGGGACATTGAGGGCTCGGAAACAGAGTTTTAACTGGAGCTTAATGACATGTGGTTAAAGGGGCAATAAGTATAATTTTTAAATGCAAAAATATCACAATATTTCTGTAGAATGGCATTAATATGGATATTGATCAGTGCTAATGACTTAATCAGGTGCTACGGCTGGGCGATCAAAAATATTGCAATATCTTTAAGCAAATATATCATTATCGTGATGATATTGTAGACATGACTATTGGTGTGTTCATGAGATATTTTCCCACAAGAGATTTTGGGTAAACAATCATTATTAACGTGGATATGATGACCAAGCAGGTAAATAACAAATAACAAGGTAAATAACAGCTACAACAGTCTAATAAGGTCAGAAAATTATATCCCTTTACTGTAATGCAGCCTTAAGGAAAGCCAAATTACCATATCATGATATCCAAAATCCCAGATTATATCTATATCATGTATATCATAAACAGGTGTGGATTATGGGAGCACTTTTAGAAGAGGCATTCTGTTTGTTTATAAGCTTGGCCATAGTTTGAACTACTGAATAAATCCAGTATGTTGGGTAATTTGTTTTTCAGTGCCCACTGGTCTGGAGTAAAAGACACAACCATCAAAGCAGAAAAGATTAACAATGCTGTTTCATGGGCAGTTAACCTCGCAAAACCACTCAAGCACCATCACATGCCACACTCCGCTGTACACAGCCTCTCCGCACATATGTCATAGTTTGGCTACTTCGAAACTTCCCGTTTTAGGCCTGTGGGCAGCGGTGATGAGGCGGAGTGCTGCCGTGGATTCATCAAGCTGACCAGACAGACGCATTCGTCAACGCCCTCACGAATGATCTTTGAAAACTTGGACGCTATTAATCCCAGGCTACCGATGAGGGGTGGAGGCAACAATAATTAAATTAAGAAAATAAATCTGATGGAAAGGCTTGGGAATTAAATAGCAAGGGTGATGGAAATGCATTTAATTTTAAAAATTGAGTGATAAATTGTCAAGCGCTTTGACAATAAAATAAATAAATAAATAATTAAGAAACAGCCACTGAAGCGCAGCCAATTGCTCGACTCTTGGCTGTTCCCATTTACAACAGACTCGTCCATCAGTGGGCGTGGCTTTTGATTGGCATTTAAGGATATTAACTTCATTTGTGTGGCACTTTTCAAAAACACTGGGCTTTGAATGCAGTAAAACTCTAAAGAGCGATGTGGAAAGTTTCACAATTAAACAAAGTAAAGTTCGATGAAAAATACGGGAAAACAAAACAAGAGGAAAGAAAAAAAGATAAACAACAAATGGTAATGAGTTGCAGGAGTGGACACCCGGAGCACATCCGTCACCCAGCAGTGAGCGCCCTGCACGGGGAAAAAGCAGCAGCACACCACAACACTGCAGAAATACATCCACAAACACAAAACTCCACAGATTTTTTTGCTACTGAAACACACACTTTTTGAGTTTGATAAAGAAAAGATAGTTTTGAGTCTGCAAGTAGCAATATGATGCTGAGGTGTCGTTCCACATCCTGTAAACTGTGAACCGGCTTATTTAACTTACTTTGAAACTATTCCACATGACAAACTGTCCAGGAAGTCTGCGCGCTCTTTTGAGGTCAGAAGGACAGAACATGTCACACTTTTCCGACCATAATGCCTTCACGTAGCCTGATGAGAACAAATGCTACTCGAGGGAGAGCGCGCCTCGTTACAACCCTGCAGCCGAAGTCACATCTTTGAAGTGACAGGGCCTCGTCGATAATGCGCCGGGACAGGAAGTGAAGGAGCCACGTTCTGACCTCCTCACCGCGGCGTCGGTGTTTTTTTTTTCCCCCGGGGGAAGCTGAACCTGGCTGACGTCCTGGGAACAATTAAAGCCTTTAAGGTTAACCGTGGCTGACCTTTGATCTTTTTAACTCAGGGTCAGTGATGGATGATCTGTTAGTCGTCCGTCCTGTAGTCCACTGGGTCGCTCTCTGTTTTCTTTGCCTTCATGCAGCAGCACAGTAAACTTCTACTTACCATAAGCCTGAGAGTAGAATAAATGTCTCAATCAGCTGCATTATAGTTTATCTGGAGTGTGAATAGGTATATAAAATATCATCAGGTGTACAATTTTTACCATAATCTGGAGTGTCCACTTAAACATAGAATTTGGACTAATTTACATTTGTTAGCTTACATTTAACTCTTTTACTTATCAATATGACTGATTTGTTATGTGAAAGAGTGAAATTAGTTTATAATTGCCATTATTTGTTACTTGATTTGGAAAAAAAAGAGAGATCTGGTTTGGGCACATTGCCAAAACAACATCAATCTTAACAAGTCATTTAGTCTCATATTTAGTCTTGAAATCTTGTTTTTCTTAAAACAAGTGGGGAAAAAAATATGCTGGTGTGATGAGATAATCCCACTTGTTTCCAATGCTAATGCTAAGTGTTATCAGAAAAATTCCTGAAATAAGTGCAGATGCATTGTAAAAAAGTGGGATTATCTCATCCCACTGGCAATTTTTTTCACTTGTTTAAAGAAAAATAAGATTTATGAGGCTGAACATGAGACTAAATGATTTGTTTAGATGGAGGATTTTGCCGTTTCCCAACATCAAAAGGTCATATATCATATCACAACATATCATATCATGTAGGGTCATACATCATATGATCCCATTTAATCTGATTTTGATTAATGGCATACTGTATTGATTCATAAATGTAATAACGGTGGTTTGTGCAGAACATCGGTTAAGGAGAAGTCATGGTTTGACTTGAGAGCGGAGATATTTCAGTTCAAAAATTCAAAAACAGTCATCAGCTTGAAAGAGGCTAAGCTTTACTGGTGCAAAGCGATTCGTATTGCCTTCCTTATTACAGATATATTCCTACACAGTGTGTCTGATACTTCTCTTTATTTTCCTGTTTTTTCCCCACCTCTTATTGTGCAGAGGAGTCATCAGAGACTTTGCTGTCAGTCTCTTAGCATCAGATCTCTGTCATAACATGTCCGTGGCATTCGGTGCAGCAGCAGAATTCACAGATGAAACGCTCCTTTGATCAGCAAGTCCTTTGAGTGAGCTCTTTAAACCTCCACTGCCACTGTGGGCATTCAGTGGGCATCAGCAGCAATCCCACAACACTACCATTGTGCTGGGGCCGTTCGCTTGATAAAGCTCACTGAGAGCGCACAAAAAAAAAAAAAAAAAAGAAAAGAAAAGATGAAGCGAGGTGATCACACTGCGGTCTGTAACGGCTCGCTGTGCTTAAATATGCAGAATAACGCCTCGTCCAAAAGCGGTTTTGAGATGCTGCAGTTCGGTGGTTGTAATGCATTTTCCAGGCTGATCCTGGTGCTTGTAGAGGGCTCACCCAAAGGACCCACATGTCAATACCCAGCCAACGTTTTGACGTTGAATAGATGTTGATATGACCACCT
>OMKZ01040789.1:1948-12224 GCA_900302535.1 Neoniphon sammara | reverse complement strand
ATTTCTACCTTTCAAATGCATCGCTATGATGGCTGCTTATAACGGGCACTGTGGTGTGTGAGTGCTCTGTAAAACTGCCGTGACCCGGATTCGAACCGGGGTTGCTGCGGCCACAACGCAGAGTACTAACCACTATACGATCACGGCGAGCCACCGAGCCGGTGAAGCACATGTCAAGTAGGCCGCACCCTGAGACTGCTGCAGTCACAACCCGCCCCGACAGCAGCGTGTCATTCACTCCTCTGTGTTTGAACTGGTGGACGTACCGAGCGGCATGAAGCCTACTTTCTTTCTTTCTTTCTTTCTCTCTTTGTATACTGTATTATCGAGAATTGAATTTCGCTTTTTCATAAGCATTGCTCTTAAGTACATTTTAAACATTACACAGCCATTCACCATGAACAGTCAAGTCAGGAGAGAAAAGTAATCAAGCTTTCATTCATTCATTCATTCACTTACTCATTTGTCATTTCTAATCCTTCCAGCTAAAATAATCGAGTTTGACCTCTCTCCCTTCCTGCAGAATTAACCAACATGTAATGGATCATGTCTAACACTGTTCTCTTCTCTAAAAAATGAACACAGCAGCTTGAGTTTTACATTTTAAATGTCACTTTATGGTTTTATTTATGTAGATTTTTACTTCTACCTCTTCTAGCAAGGGATTTATTGTTTGCCTGTGGCACTCCAGAGTGACTTTACTGCTATTTCACTGATTTTATGTTTGTTTGTTTTTTGTTTTTTTTTTTGTCTCCGGTGGTATTGCTATAATATTCCTAACAGCACAGCCTGATGATACTCAGCATGATTTTCTCTTCCCTGTGGTACCACTACTGTATATTCATTATATCATTCTGACAGTGTAGTTGATCCAGTCGGCTTTGCTGCTGGTCCCGCTGTATTTCCATGTAGCTATAGTCAGCGGTCCAAGCACAAAGGAACTCTGTTGATTTTGTTCATTTTATTCTTTTGTCCTCTGTGTGCCTGGTAAATGATCCCGGCACAGGTAGTTAGATACTGAATCAGGTCTAAAACATGTTATTCCACTTCACACCAGGCCTGTTTCACCCAACAGCTCCTGGATTTACTTTCTGTTTTGTGTCCTGACTTTGTTTCTGGTCTGAATACTGTGATCTATAAGCAGACTTGTGTGCATTATTCTGTTGACACTGCATGGAATTTCAAAAGGACTGCAATGGGAATCTTTAGAACGTGTGAACGGGCATAGAAAGAAAAATTCAGCTGTCTGTGTTTGTGGACCAGCCCGGACCTTCCTGGGTGTATTTCACCATCATCTGCAGCCTCGCCCTGCTGCCAGACTGCCCCGCAAACCACAGCGAGACCAGACGACGTTTGTAACCAGATATCAGATTAATCCGATTCATTCACAAACTCTGATCTGTCTGTGTATTGTGCAAGCGAGGGCGTGGTGCCACATACTCACAGCGCTGAGATCAGTGGTTTCTGCTGGGAGCTGTTGGAGGAAAACAGCTTGAGAAGTATTTGTCTCCATACTGTCATGCTGCTTCTCAACACGACACAACATATGTGAAACCAACATGTGGTTTGACCAAACGAGAAGATAACAGACTTTTTTAACAGTGTGCAGGACTCTGCATTTAGATCCAAATGGGTCTGCAGCTTCTCTCTGAACGACAAAAGAAGCCAGTCAGTGCGTCTCAGAGGAGAAACGATGCCTGATTTCTGGACAGAACACATGCAACTCTATCTCTGTGAACACCCTGATATTAAATATGTCCGATGCCACAAGGCTTTCATGGTGAGAGAATAAAGATTATGTGGATAAGGAGTGAGTCCAACATCCAAGGAAGGGCTGCATCCAGGTCAGAGGGAGAAACAGATCTGTTCACAGTGATGTTATTGAAGGAAAATAATCCCCTCTGATCCACTTACACTGTTAGATATCTTCAATCTGCGATGTTCAGCACATTCCAGCAGTTATTTTGTTTTGGTGAAGCTGCTTTTCCTCAACCTGCCTCTTCTGCTTCTACTGCAGTTAGTAATTTACTACATTGACTAAAATGACCTTAGATCTTAGTAGTGCCTTGGACGTGTCTGCTGAGGCTGCTGCATTGCATTCTGGTCTATGTGCTGTTCCTGTGTGGAGAAATGTCTTTCTGTCCTCTGCTATGATGGATTTCTCCCTGTGTGATTGTTGAACATCGGTGCAAAATGGCGGCTCTAGAAAGAAAGAAGCCCTCGCTCTTTGATTGTGAGGGACTGACACCAAAACCTGACGTTTGCTGTTGTTTAACAAATACATTAAAAGTTCATTAATCTCAAGAATTCAGAGGCATAACACTTCACTTTTTAATATATATGACCAATTTTCACATTACCAGATTCGAGCCATGTTATCTATAATAGCGTTAACTAGTAAGCTAGCTAACAAACTTCCCTCCTAAATTGAGTGTGTCATTTCGGCTCTTGTTCTTGACATTTCAAATGAATTTAACAAATTTAACCTTTGTCACTTCATACCTGCTTCTCAAAGTCGAGGCTGCAGTCGAGGTAGGTGGTATTTCCCAGCTGTTATGTCATCGAAAGTGTTGATGTATATTTTTGAAAGGATTCTTCAAATGCAGAACGGATGAGATGTATCCTTCCCAGCTGTATGTATCCCACAATCCTGTGCGAAAGTGGAAGTCAATTTGAAAAAAAAAATGCTGCTGCTCCAGGAATTTGTCCAAATTTAAGTTAAAATTCAAAGTATTATGTAACATTAGTTCATTCGTCCTCTATATCTTCAAAGCCCCTAAAAAGGACGAGGAGAAAGAGCATCTTGGCCATCACATGCTGCAGGTACGAGGGCAAGATCGTGACTCTGACGTTACGCACGTTTGGTCTTGGGCGACCGTTTCAAAGGACAAACCTCCGTAGCCTTCGTGCAGCAACGCTACCGAGGACCCGCCCTTCCTCAGCTGCAGCCCAGACTTTGAGAAGCAGCTGATGTGTTGAAGAAATGATTTATATAGCCTCTATGGTTGAGTTTCTCACCTTGAGAGTTCAAAATGGCCGCCATGTGACTAAGGACAACACGGACTTCACTGCCACAACTTTGTTCCTTTGCTCACAGTGGAGAAGTTGCGCCCACATCAACAGAGAAACAAATTTGCGTTCTCAAAAATATCCATGCAGATGCGGCCTTAGATCACTTAAACATTTTCTGCTTTATTGTAGCTGCTGGGAATACGTCGATGTCACCTGATTGGCCCTACATGGTCTTATGATTTAGGCTGATTAGACGACTCTATTTTTGCATTGAAATCTTGCCTACTGCCGCTCTAACTCAGCTTCAGGTAGACAAATATCTCCAGAATGCACATATGGTGTTTTGGTATGAAACACACCGATTGCCTGTATATTTACTGTTCTTGTTGCTTTAAGTGAAACTCTGATGCTGAACACCCAGGCTATGGATTCAGAATGAATGGGTGTCAATGGGGAAATAACAACAACAAGCAGATTTAAGTTCATGAAAAGACAAAATGCAGATGAAAGTGTTTCTGGCTCCCAGCAGAGACTCTGAATATGTAACTCACGCTCTGCTTTATTTAGTCGGAGAACACTGAACCCCCCATCCCCCCAACACAACCACCCCCCATGGATATGAAACTATCTGACACGCCACGCTGTGTTCCTGCATGGCAAACAGACCAAAATAGAAAAGGAGATACAGAAATATAGATGCGTGTGTGAGAAAGAGAGAGAGAGAGCGTGAGAGCCACAATGGTTTGTTAAATGAGGATTTGGTCTTTGATGACGCATGTTAAAGAACACAAAAAGAGGGCGATCTGTCCTGAAATGGTCACAAGGGACAGCGAGACAACAAAACGATGCTGATAAGAAGGCACACAGTTTAAAAAACACATTTCCCATGACACCAGAAATGAGGAAGTAATCTTTTAGCGTCTGGAGAAGCACGCATCCCCCGACTGGCTCAAAGTCAAATTTGGCCTGTTAATCATTTATTTAAATTGCAGTTGCCTGTTGTGTTCCCAGTTCTGATGCTCGTGTGGTAGCTGACTGCATCATGTTTTTTTTTTTTTGTTTGTTTGTTTTAACTAATGAATAGATGGATATTTTGGAGTGTTATGCCCATTTATGTCAAGCTAAATAAAAAGGTGAATAAAATCTTTTCAGTGATCATCAAGGTAACAGAATAAACCGAAACTAATCATACTTTCAAAAACAATTTATGCTTTTGTCCCTTACCAGAATAGAACAAACTTTCTAGTACAGCCTGACTTTCATCCAAAAAAAACTTCAGATTCACATCTTATATATATCAGAATCTTCACTGTTTTGGTAAAAAAAAAAAAAAGAAAAAAAAAAGAAAAGTTTTTCTGGTAACAGTGTCTATTCAGCCCAAAATGTCAGGGAAACATCAGGTTTTGGTGTCAGTCCCACACAACAACGTTCAACAATCATACAGGGAGAACTCCATCGTAGAAGAAGACAGAGAGACATTTCTCCACACAGGAGCAGCACAGAGACCAGAATGCAATGCTGCAGCTGCAAAAGACCAGAATGCAATGCAGCAAAAAGACAGGCTCATTTGCAAGGAAGCCTCTCATAACCTTGGTACCTATTTAAGAATGTGCATTATCAAGAAACTATTTTGTATTTATTTTGTATTTTGTAACCTATTTTAAATTTAAACAGACAAACAAGGACATGCCACAACTAGTGTAGAATTCCATGCAGTGTGATGTCACTGGTTTCCATGGTAATCAAGCCTCTCACAAAATAAGTTATGCCATATATTAGGAACACATTATCTGAAGAATAAAATGCTTCCTTTTACTGAAGTCGGTGTGTGGGCAACACATGTGGCCTTAGCTACCTTTCAGCTAGCTGGCAAACGTTGAGATAGGTACTTCTGGATGATTAGCCGCTGTGCTATGGAAGTTGCATTACTGTATGACCAAGGAAAAAACAAAACATTTTCAGGCAGTAAGGGACATGTATTGGAGCTTCACCAACGCATCTCAATCCCCTGCTGATGAGTTTAAATTAAAACATATGAGAAACAGGTCTCATGTATTCACGTTTAGTTCCAAACTTGCCTATAAGTGATGCTTCCATGCACCATGAAAATAATTGAATGTAAGACCTTTCAGCTTGCCACATGGTCTTATGGGATATCCTACACAGCGGAGGTACGACTTCATGTTTCCTTAACATTTCACCAAATCAAGGAACCTAACTGGGACGTGTCCTATGCTCCCTCCTGTATAGAGACTGTCCTAAGAGGCCATGTTTCCTAAAAATGCCTCCTGACTAGGAAGCTTTCTTTCAAATGAGGCAGATCTGTTGGTGTATTCAGTAAAGAAGGCGGGTACGAGCATAGACATGCCCCTGCACAAACACCATTGACTGAAAGCAGCAATTTCAGACTCTGTGGGCTGTAGAAAGGCATCCTGGGAAATGTAGGAAATCGCACTCTGGAGTGGAAGTAGACGAGGCAGGTTGAGGGAAAGTGGGAACACCTCGTCACAAAATAACTGCTGGAACCTCCTGAACATCTCAGACCGATGAGCTCTAATGGTAGAAGGGGATCTAAGGGTGAATGATTTCTCCTTTAACTTTCTCTTTGTCACGGTTTGTGTGCAGAAAATTACAGCTACACACATCAGAGCCTCATTTTGACAAACTGGCTGTTGCACAGTTGGCGGAGATGGGACACTGTGATTTGTTTTTATGTAAAGATCTCGCCCTACAACTTTAAACTCATCCTGGGACTAAGGCTTGTGAGAAGATACTTCTTCACGACCAAATCCTTTTCTCCATGAACCACAGATTCAGAAACGCGCACACACTCAACATGCTGTCAGCACATTTATCGGTTTCTCTGCTGCCTGCTTCTCTTGCTGCTGTCATTTTTAGCCCCTTTGAACATCTCTGGTCTGCCATATGCCCTTTTCACGTGTAGCCCTGTGTAATTTTATTTTAAATCATCCCTCTGTTCATTATGCAGCGTGGGGCGTTCAATTTTAATCCCATAATGTTCTGAAAAGTGCTGTCTGTTGTGCCGTGAATGGAGAGTCATTTGAACAGAGAGAGGAATACAACTGAATATTGGAGCTGACGGACGGACCTCGGCGCTGTGACTGAACGCAGATCTCATGCTGTTTATCTGCGGCTGCAGCTGTGCACGTGGCTGTTTTTCATAATGCCGATCACACATGACGAGAGCGCACGTGCTGAGTGAGAGAGAGAGAGAGAGAGAGAGAGAGAGAGAGAGAGAGAGAGATGGGGCGGGGGGGATAGTTTACATCAGTGAGGCGCTCAGCTCCACTGGCTCTTGATGATCTGCTGTAGATCTTCATTTGAAGGAAAAAAAACTCATAATATAAAAAGTGTTTAATGGCAGCAATGTGCCAAAGATCAGAAATGTCGTTTTCAGAAGAAATATTTGCGTCCTCCCGAATTTCTTAAAATTTGTACGTTTTCACATTTAATTTGAGGAGATGTTATTGCAGAACATCACACTAGAGGCAAAATTTTATCACTTCATGACACAACATCTGTAGTGTTTGATGTAATGATTCCCCACTGGAACTGTTTATATCTTTGTAGCTAAGGGACGTTTTAATAAGTTGGACATTACACACCACCGTACACAACCACTAATTGTGAACAATTTCACATGGAAATAATACATGACTTATGATAAAGACAGAGATACAATAAGTAACCACAATAATTAAAACAATAGGTAAAAGACAAAAAAAGTTTACAGGTATGGGGGAAGGATATAATTGAGTACATATTCAGCCATCAATTTTAAGGATACATTTCATCAAATGAAAGGTAGTTGTGGCTTTCTTATTAGTAGAAATTTTCGATACAGAGATGTAAAAGTGCTGCATTTCAATACAAAAGTGATTTATGTTAGGATCACACCACCGTACAGTAGGCGGTGGTATATAATTTTAACACGAATGTGGGAGCCGCCATTTTTGTCAAAAAGGAAGAAGTAAGACTTGAGACATCAAACCGTTGCTTCTTTGGTAAAATTCCACAATAATATTTTCTTCTACAATGGATGTCCCCGGACCGGACAGCGACTGGAGAAGCCCCCAGTTTCGACAAAAAGTCGTTGCACAAATGTAAGATATTTTGGTATATTAGTGCGAAAATCGCTGAACCGGTGCTTCTCTTCTTGCTATCGTTAGGTAAGCTATCGTTAGCCTAGCATCGATACGTTCTCCTGTATGAAGAGAACACAAAAATAGTAATTTAATGCTGCCTGGGATCATAAGTCACATATCTCACAGAACTTGGCACAAGAATCAATAGGGTCCACTTTCCACTTCGGCATATATCAAAGCCATCAAGCAACAGTTAACGTTAACGTTAATTGGTTCCTAGCTACTTGTAGGAAGGGAAAGTAACGTTAACTAAGTTTCCGCGGTCTGTGGAATAATGTCGGAATAACATGCGAACCAATGCTCTATAACGTTAAGTTAAGATGTTATCGTTGTCCTGACGATAAGCTAGCTACGCCGCTGGAAAAGAGAGGCTCGTGAGCAACTGCTAAAGGTCTTGTGTTATTCTGAATCTGTATCTAAAATCTGCGTTTACCATTGGAACGTCAACATGAAACTGTCAGATTTTTTGAATGGGGTATGTTCCCTCTTTCCGTATTGAGGCTAGCGACTCGATTCCAGTTTATAATCCTGTAACGTTAACTAACATTAGTTAAGAACACTGCATTGGTAACGTTGGTATGCGGCTTGTTAGTATTAACGCTATGGACTTATCCCTTCATTTTGTAAAATGATCATAGCGAGCAGATAGCTTGCTAGCTTTAATTAGCCACCTAGCACATCGTCGCAACTCACGCTAGCTAAAGTTAGCATGCTAGTTAACGTAGGCGGACGAGCAAACCCAGTTGCGCAGTTAGCAAACTTATAACGCTGTAATACTGAACACATTTTGCAGCTTTTAACGCGTCTGATGTTGGCTCCCGTCAGTTAACGTGGAATGTAGTATATATAATTAATAAGTAAGCAGATAAATAAATAAATACATCCTTCTTTCCCTTTTCCAGTGAAGAGGCGATGAGAAAAGCTGGGACTGCACACACCAAGTCCAGCACTGACATGGAGAACCATGTTTATGTCAAAGCCAAATCAAGGGTAAGTAATGTTATAGCGGATTAGCAGATTAGATTAGGTGTCAGTCTTTGCCTATTAATAGGCCTTGTGATTATGATCATAATGTATTGTCGTCTGCCGTTGTAAACCTGGTGCTCATGTTCTCTCTAGGAGGAATATTTGTCTCTGGTGGCAAGGCTGATCATTCACTTCAGAGACATTCGTAAGTATCTGACTTGCACATGCATGTGAAACAGGGTAGGGAATTTAGGTAGCTGTGGCTTGTAAGCTTCTGCACTTTGATAACTCTGTTCAGTGGACACCCATCCATTACTTAGAGGCAGTTTTATAATCTTAGTCATACTTGGTTGGTATTAGTGAAACTGCTTCATTTTAGGGTTTATAAGACAGTGACTGGTGGATAAAAGGGTATTATCCTATGCTGTTTTTTTTTAATTATTATTTTTTATTGGGAGCAGTTTTAGAGTTTGAGTCCTTATTGATGCAGCTATTGATAGGTTATCTCTTATTTACAGACAAGAAGGCACATGGAGGTCCAGGTAAGTGGACTTGCAATTTTATCTGTGTATGGTTTACTTTTTTCTTTCATTTATTTTTCTTTGCTGTGTTCTGTCCACTACTAGAGCTGTCCACTACTAGACTCATAGTGTTCATGATTTCTGCTGTGCATGATGGAGCTGCGTAATATTATCTGTTGTCTACCCTTCTGCTAGATCCCATGAATGCCCTGACTAACCTGACAGGGGTTGGAGGGGGCCCAGGTGCCATTGGCATGGGGCCTCGCCCCACCGGTGCGCCAGTGGGTGGCATGGGGGCCATGGGGCCGATGCAGATAGGCCAGCATGCCTTGGCAGGGGTGGCTGGAAACCCACAAGCCAGTGAGTGTGTTTCCTCCATGTGGTGTTTGTTTGCTGTAAATGCACCTCTTTCCAGACCATTCACAGTGGATGCTGGCTGCGTTTGACCTGCATATTTTGGCTCTGACATAATTTGCCTGTAAAAGAGATGGTCCCACTTTCAGGCTCCGCTTCGGTGCGATCATTGTCTTTGAGACATCGCCAGAATGTCTGCCTCTGCTCAGCCAAGCTGAAAGCTGCTAAGCTGCTGGATATCCTGTGTCTCTCTCTCCTTTCCGTCTCTGTGTAGTAGGAGGTCCAGGCCAGATGCAAATGCAGCAGATCGTGCAAGCGCAGCAGCAGCAGCAACAACAACAGCAGCAGTCCATCCAGTTCCAGCAGTTCCAGCAGGCACAGCAACAGCAGAACGCCATGCAACAGCAACAAAATGCCATGCAGCAGCAACAGAATGCCATGCAGCAGCAGAACGCTGCCATCCAGCAGCAGTTCCAGGTGCAGCAGCAGCTGAAGCTGCAGCAGCTGCAGCAGCATCACCAAAACCAGCAGCTGCAGCAGCAGCACCAGAACCAGCAGCAGCAGGCACAGAACCAGCAACAACAGAACCAGGTACACATGAATCTCCCTTCTGCATAAAGGAATTCAGCTTCCCTTGAGGAACAACTGACAAAGTTTAATATTAAAAACCAATGCATTTTGGCTGTCACAGCTTTTATTCGGGATCCGGATAGGCTTCAGCATTGGGTGTTAATATTAAAGCTTCTATTATTAAAGCTTTGTGAGTTTTTCTCCACCAATACATTAGTCTTCTCATTCCTCTTGTTTTGGATTCATGCACTTTAGAGGAACCGCAAGGTTGCAACAAGTTGTCTTGTCCTTTGGATGTCAGTGACACACAAACAAAGCCTAACCCTGCCTTAAATAATATTATAACAGCCACAAGCAACTAATATGAAAACTGAGTAATCTGACAGTTATTCTAAAGATTGCACAATTAATTTGCCCAAGATGAATTCTAAACATTGCTGTTGTGTTCTTTATTGATTTTTCTTCAAGAACTTGCAAATTGCAAAACTTGTCAATTCACTTGTTGCCTGTACCCCTTTTACTCACAAGTGCTGTCCACTCTCCACCTGTTGTGTGCAGATGCATCCCTCAAGGCTCCAGCAGCAGCAGCAGCAGATAGTGCAGCTGCAGCTTCAGCAGCAGCACGCTCAGGCTCAGGCTCAGGCACAAGCTCAGGCTCAGGCTCAGGCTCAAGCTCAAGCGCAAGCT
>OMKZ01040781.1:14067-35005 GCA_900302535.1 Neoniphon sammara | reverse complement strand
CTGCTTGTGTAACGTGCACATACACACACGCACACACGCACACACACACACACACACACACACACACACACACACACACACACACAAACACACAGACACACACAGCCTTTCTCTCTCTTTTCTTTTGGTCTTCCAATCTCACCTGGTGCATGTACTGTGAATAATCCACCCCTATGAGGTGGCCTTTGGGGTCTGTGAGCAGTTTAGCTGCTAACTGCAGGCCCAGACCCGGGCCATGACCCAGCTCTAGCACTGTGTCCCCAGGTTGGATCCCACTCAGCCGCACAGCGTTCTCCTCGAGGATCCGATTCCGAGACCTGAGCAGCTTACTGATCAACCATCCTGCCACCGACTGCGTTGGGTGGCCCAACTGTTTCCCAACTTTAACATAAAACATCACTGGAGAAAATATAAGATTAAGGATGTGAGGGCATATTTTAATACATAGGCATGCTACTTCAGAGATTACTACTTATATTTCCTATGGTCACATATGCAGAATATCAGTTAATCTACAGAACATAACCAGTGATACCACATTTAATTTTTCAAATCTACAAACACACTTGACTCTTCTAAGCTTTGGTTTTCTGTTAAAAGGATGTATGAATTTTTCAATGACCAGCGTTATCTGTTCATTGAAATCTAGCAAATCTTTGAGTTTTGAAAAATCCAGAAACTTCATCTGAACTTGATTAAAAGTACCCAAGTAGGGCTGAATTACTAAATCCAAATCTCAGACTAAATTATTTGAATGTCAGTTATCAGTTTTCTATCAGATCCTATCCACCCAGAATCCTATCAGAAGTTCCAACATTTCACAGGGGCTTGTGTAGTCCTGAAATAAACTCTTTTCTGCTCAGAGAAGTTTAAATTTTTAGTTTCTAGTTAGTTTAGTTCAGTTTACTTTATTTTAGTTTTTATTTATGTTAGTTAGTTATTAAGAAGAAAAACAGTCAATCCTCATGACAAAATTTCGCTAGGCATGCTGATTTAAAAAGCTTGAAATAATATCCTCCTCTAATAATGGGGGTTGCAAACTCTTTCACCTAAACTATAATAATAAAAAAATAATACATTAAAGTTTAGTGTAAACCAAAGGCTTATATGGGAAGCAGCCTTCTCTCGTGCATCAAGGAATAATTTTACTCTGGCAATAGAGGGCACCAAAATGATTTCACAGTATAATATCAATGTTGTATTCCTGAAATGGATTTTGATCTGTTTGTTTTGAGTTACTCAGTGGTGAATTTATAGCAGTGATGTCCAGTCATGCGCCATGAATGACACAAGAAACTAACCAGTTTCTGGTTTCTTCTCTCTAGCTGAGTCTGTAAATCTGTGAAATTAGCTGGTTCAGTCTTTGGTTGAACAAATACCTGCTTAACACCCCTAATTTACAGTGGCCCTCATGAAATACAAGCTATAGTGACACCCTGCTGTAGTAACACGTCTTGGTGCGATATTTGCATAGTTTCAAGTTATCATATTAGGCTACTGTAAGCTACGGTATTTTTGCAAGTGGTATTGCATGGCAAACCGGAGAGAAGTTGCGAAAACAAATTAAACTCGTGATCTTTTTGACCAAAAATATCGCGGCTGCGTAATATCAAAAGGCAACAGTTAAACAGTCAATTTTCTATCTATGATAAATACTGTACCCTTAATGTGGCGTGTAGTTACAGTCTTGTGATCTTGTAATTTCGTGGCTGACAACCGTTTTAGTCCTGCTAGTTTCTTTTCCTGCAACAAGGAGGAGGAGCTTGGTGCACACATGCGTCTCTCTCTCTCTCTCTCTCTCTCTCTGTCTCTCGCCATTCTGTAATAATCCCCATGTTTTTGCATGTGTTTACAATCAATATCTGTGCAACAGTTGTGAAAGGCATATCCCGAACAAAAATGTTTCTTTTTTTTTTTTTTTTTTGCCTATTCTTGGGATCATTTATTCACCTCAAACGATTAATTGGGCGGCTAGAGTTTCCAGCAAATCAAGTTTAACCAAATAATGTTTTTTTCCCCCCCAATATCCTGTCTTATCCACTCAATTAGGGTATGTTCCTTCAGTAGTGCAGCCTACAGCATATTACTTAACCTCCACCCCCCACACAGATTGGATTATGTTTCTTTCGTTTTCATTTCCCGGAAGGATCAGAATCTGAAAATAGCCGAGTTGTATTTCTTCGAAAATAATATTCAGGCTACTTGAAGAGAGAGAGTTTTAGAGAGTTTAATCTGCAGCTTTTTAAGATATTTGACGAGCTGTATGAGTGTTCATCAGAATACTCCACTGTCATTTATGTCCAGCAGATAAAATGGAAAACGTTTCCCTGTCACCTTTGGTCAAGGTAGGTCTGAATAGCAAAATGCGCACATATTCATTAACCATTATTTTGCATTGTTCTGTCTAGACAAAAATGTTAACAAGTCCAAGTGTGTTTTCAGATTAAACAATTTTAATTCCTGCAGTGCATCTCCTAATGCTACTTGCTGAAAAGTGAACCTTAGGAGAAAAAGCATTACAATTACTGTCACATACTGAGTCACATACTTGTGTATATGTGCGGGCGCGCGCGCGTTTGTGGGTGTGTGTCTGGGCATTGCATGTGGATGTTTTGTAGGAGGAAAACAGAGGGAGCAGTCCTTTATCCATAATGCCTGGCAGGCAAATTGGGGTTACTTCCAGTGTGCATCACTGCCAACTTACTCAGCTTCCTCTGGTCAGCCCCCCCACTCAAGAGGACCTGTGGCATCTACCTGGACGGCTGCGTGAGTCCAAACTCTCTTTACTGGTGGGAATGCCATCTGTTAATGGTGGGAATGCCATCTGTCATTTAAAGGGATAGTTCTCCTGAAATACAAAAAAGGTATTTCCCCACTTACCCCGGTGCAATCTATCCATATAGATAGTTTGTACGTGATTTGGTGTGGTTCTCAGTCTGTTGCGATCTCTTTTGTCTCCTGGCACCCCAATACAATGTGTCTGGATGGGCACATGTAAAGTGTAAACATCCACCCAGAAGAAGTACAAACTCATTTAGATAGATGGAGTCTGCCGGTGTTCTTTGGCAGGAAACTGTAGACTGTAGTTCCTAACTAACCTCTTTATGTCCGAGGCCTATGGATTATGCTGGCTATCCATATCATTGTTTTTGGAAAGAGCTTTCACTGTTGAGTTTTTCACAGGTAAATTTTTGACAGTTTGAGCTCCACAAATAGGTAGCCATAAAGCTCCATTATCTTGGGGTGCTGGTACAAAGGGGAGGTTGTGGCTAATTGGAAACCTCACCAAATCACGCAGAAACTATCTGAATGAACACACTACTGTGCGGGCAAGTAGAAAAACAAATATGTATTTTGGGTGAATTGTCCCTTTAACTGATGGACGCTATTGTGAATGATTCGCTACAAGGCACAGGCAACAGTCTCTCTTCCTAGCATGAACAACACCTGTAATCTGTATGTTTAATGAAAAGTGATTTTGAATGTGTGTATATTCTCTAGGAATAAACCCATCTTTGTGGGATAAGGAGGACGTCGCCCACTGGCTCCACTGGGCTCAGAAGGAATACTCCCTGCGTCGGCCAGAGAAAGGACGCTTTGAGATGAACGGCCGAGCTCTCTGTCTGCTCACCAAGGAAGACTTCAGACGACGCTGCCCCAGTTCAGGTAGGAGCTATGTAAATGTGCATGCAGAAAAAAAGGGGTCCTGACTGGCTTTATGTCTGTATCTCATAAGCTCTTTGTCTACCCACCTAGGTGATGTTCTGTATGAGATCCTGCAGTGTGTGAAACAGCAGAGGACGAGTGCGGTTTGTAACCCTCCAAATCCTTCTCCCTCTGGTCCCAGCCTGGTTGCCGTGACCAGCCACTTCACAAACCCCCTCAACCCACAGACCCAAAATCACAATGTCCAAGAATCCCTGCCTCTCACTGTCAACGGAAAACCAGGTCAGTATTTTCCAAAAGCACATTAAGAGTTGCTCATGTGGGTGTGTCTGTTATTATAAGAGATTGCTGCTGATCACAACTTGACCTGTTGAAGTTTAGGGAATTTATACTTCCTGATCACTCACATGTACATGTACAAACATGGCCCAGGTATTCATGCTCACACACTTACTCATTTACATATTTGTGAGGACTTTCACGGACTCAATTCGAGTTCAAGAGGGCAATTGGTTTGCAGTCCAAGAGTAAAAAAATAACAGTGCAAGGAACACACAAGGCTAAAAACATTAATAAACATACACATATAATAGTGGCTCCTGGTCTAACGTAAAGTTTGGGCCATAGTATTTAACAAGTTAATAGCTGTTGGAACAAATGAGTGCTTGTTTTTTTTTTTTCCAGTACCTGTAGCTGTTTGTGTGTTACGCTCCAGGTGGCTGGAGCTTTCTGCAGGGCTTGTCTCTCCCACAGTTTGGGCAGAGCAGCCTGTATCATTTCTATTATCTCGCCAACTCTAACTCTTTTCACTGCATGCCTAACTTTAACCTTTACCCTATTCTAAACCTAATCCTGATTCTAAACTATAACAGCCCCTTAAGAGGTGAGGACCAGCAACATGTCCTCCCTTCTGTGGTCTTTCCCTCATATCTCAATTCTTTTAAAGATATTTGGTATAGACAAGAATACAAGAACACACACATGCACCACTTGTCCATGGCATGAGAAGGTACTTTCCATGCTTTATAGGAAGTAGGATTTGTGCCAGTAGGTGTGGTTACCTGGAATTCAAGAGTCTTATTACTCCTTCATTGGAGCCAAAAACAACTGCTTTGTTCTATGCAGGTATTGCAATTACCATTTTTATTTGACTCTTCATGTTAAACACTGCAGCAACCTTCACTATGAGTCTTTCACTCATGTATGTGAAACCTTTCTGGGTTGCTGCAAAACCAAAAATGCACTTTTGCTTTCTGTTTAACTATTGCACACTTCCTCATACTTCATTCTTGCAGTTTCCCTCACCTTTACCACTGCTGCGTCTGTAGCTGCTGTAACCACTGTGGCCAGCCAGCCAGAACCCATGTCACCTCTCAGGGATCACTCCTCTCCTTACGCACACCGTCCTCTGCACACGCACAAAAGTGGGTATAACAAACCAGCATATCACAAATATATTGCACTGCTGTTATTAGACAGTGATGGCTTACTTAAATGTCTTATTCTCTCTCTCTCGCTCTCTCTCTTTCTTTCTCTCTCTCTCACTTGGATGGACCATCAGTTGTCCCCACATTACTCCAGAATCAGATCCACAGTTCTCCCAAAGACCATAGCAGCAACAGTCAGGAGCCTCTCAACTTGTCCAATCGAGAGAAGGCGAGGGGTCCACTGCGTGAAGCCAACGGCCGCATCCCAGGTAATTTTGTATAGATTTATTAATAGTTACACATACATATATGAGGGATGTAATGTTTCATTCCTTGAATCAATGCATTGATTATCATTTTTGTCAATTTAACCGCACTGCTCTGCAAAAATAAACCTAAAACAGGGTCAGCTTGCTGGACCTCATCCGTAACATTCTTTAGTTGTCACCACTAGGAGGCTCCAGTGTCTTAGTTCTGCAACATTCCTAGCAAGGTTAAATGTGGACACTTATAGGCTCCACCATCTTTATTGTGAAAAAATGTCAATGATCTGAAATGTGGTTACAACCTTGAACAGTTCCAGAAAAAAAAAAAAAGTTCTTAAATTGAACTCACTTCACAATTCAATTAGTGAATTGTGAATTGAACTGAGTGCCAGCCTACATTTACACAGACATACCCCATCTGTACATACCTTCAAATCTAAACTCAAAACCTATATGTTCTCTAAATCCTTCCAGTGATGACTGATTTTAATATAATTTCTTATGTATGCATGCATTTGTATCTCTGCTTTTACATATGCATGTAGGTGTTTACACTTTAGATGTAGTGTGTGCACACCTATTTTTATACCTATGCAATTCTGTGCTACCATGTATATCTCATCCTTGTATTTTATTTTATCAATTTTAATTTTTTTTTGTTTATTTATTTATAATTTTCACTCTGTCATTTTGTTCTTTCATCCAACGTAAAGCACTTTGAGTTGCTCATGCATAAAATGTGCTATATAAATGATAATTGCTTGCTTGATTTAAATCATGGCCAGATTGCAGGTTGCTGTGGGACTATGTGTACCAGCTCCTGTGCGACGAACGTTATCAAGACTACATCCGATGGGAAGACCAGGACAGCCTGGTGTTCAGGGTGATCGACCCCAACGGACTGGCACGCCTCTGGGGCAACCATAAGGTGAGTGGAGAGGTCTGCCTGGTTCTTCTTGAAGGACAAATGGACAGAGGGGTGAACAGATAATATAGTAAACAGTTTGTGATCTCTTTTTACAGAACCGTGACAATATGACCTATGAAAAGATGTCCCGTGCTTTGCGGCACTACTACAAACTCAACATCATCAAAAAGGAGCGAGGACAGAAACTGCTCTTCAGGTTTCTTTCTTTCTTTTTCTTTCTCTTTCTTTCTTTCTTTCTTTCTTTCTCTACACAACAGTGCATACCCTTATTTTTTACCTCTCCCGCTCTGGCTACCTTCAGGTTTCTGAAGACCCCACAGGAGATCAGGAAACACCAGACTGAGCCCACTGAGTCCCCAGAGCACACTCCACCTCAGGACGGGGACTTTCCAGAACACACTCCTCCACAGGAGTTCAGCGAGGACCATTTTGAGGTGTCCCCTGGTCCTGCCTCACCAGAGTCAGCCACCATCGAGCTGGAGCTCTAGTGAACTCCAGTTGGTGTATGGTGTAGATGTGTGATTAAAATGCCACCATTAAGTTTGAGTGCATTGGGGAAGTAACAAATGAGACATGCTCAAAGGGAAGTCTTCATACAATTTATCTCTCAGCAGTTGAAAGTTAAAAAACCTTCAGTTTCAATCAGCGTCTCATGTAGTTTAAGTTAAAAAATGCACAAGTGAGTGCTGTGTATTGGAAATGTTGCACTGTGAGACAGCTATTTGTTTTGTTTTGTTGTGAGTCAATGTAAGTATTACTGTAATCAGAGTAAACACTAATAATCAGGGCCCAGGAAAGCTGTGAAAGCAACTGCATTGCTATCAAATCTGACAAGTTATCCGAACATAAATATCTCAGGCTTACTCAACATTTACATTGTATTGCAATAGACACACTTACCTTTTTTTCAAGTATAGGGCTTGCGACTTAGTGTTGGAAATGACTGTGTAATCAATCTAACCACTGGTTGTTTTCAGGTGGGATGGAGCAGGGTGGAGTGATTATTAATGTTTATAGAAAATAAACTTCTGTAACTGTGGTTGAGTGCTATAGGCACTAGGCTACACTGGCTGAGGTCTTTAATATCAATACTTTAATTTATATACCTCAAGAGAAGGTGTGTTTAATTTCAAATGGATCACTTGCCATATATGTTTCATTTGCATTTATCTAATGCTATGTAAAAATAAAGAGAATTTGCCATATTAGAGAGTTTCTTAAAGAGTATATATGGGTCCTTATCTATTATGTTGTATGCATATAGCACTGGGACTGAGTCTGGCCAATTATACTTTATCTAAATGCTGTAACAAAATGCTGTAACTCCACTTTCTTTGTGGAGAAACAAGAGACAATATTTAGTTTTATTTGTATATTATATTATATTATATTATATTATATTATATTATATTGGCCCTGGTATGGTATCACCAAAATATGGCTACAGTACACAGAAAATATAGGCAACTGTGGGACAGTTTCAGCATCACCAGTAGATGAGAGTCTCATCAGCTCTGAATCACTGTACGAGGTAAAGAAGAAGTACTAGTAAAGGTTCAGATCACAGTTAAGACTATTCTTCTTCCACTTAATTGCTACCGCACGCAAAGATCACTACTGTAACTTTTAATTCACTATCAGGCTTCTTTCTTTCTTTCTTTCTCTCTTTCTTTCGCAGTCATGCTGCGAAAATCATTATTTTATACATGAACTATAAACCGAAAATGTTTAGTAGAAACACTGGAGGGTGCTGTCTGTGAAAGAGTAGCTAGAATTATCCTTTCTAGCCACCACGGAAGAAAAAAACATTACCTGTCCATTATTTTATTGAGAGATCGACGCGTCGTAGGCTGTTTGATCTAAAGTGAGTATTTTGTTTATATCGTCTATACACATTTGATATCCCGTGTCATACGCATAAGAGAAGGTCTATAAACTCTTAACCTTGAGAAAATTAAACGTGAGTACAATGTAACTTTAGCGTTATTGCTCCTTGGGCACGTCCGCATCTCACCTGTAGTTCCCAACATCGTGTATGCGTAATAGTTTTAAACATGAACGACATATAAACATACTACCCTACATCCCCATCAATGCAACATTGTCATGTAAGTCAGTGCTCTCTCTGTTGTAGGATGCGTTACGTGGCCGCTTATCTTTTGGCTGCGCTTGGTGGAAATGCCAACCCCAGTGCCCAGGACATCAAAGACATCCTAGGCAGCGTGGGCATTGAGGCGGACGACGAGCGCCTGAACAAGGTAAACCATAAGCAGCCGGCTAAGTTCCAAAACTCAATGTAGATCTATATTTTATTATTTTGGGCGCACAAGGCTTTAATTTGTGCGTATTAGACATTTTTACCTCAGCGCACAAGAAACTTTACTGGAATGCTGCTCGGTTTTCTGCAAATGCCCTCTGAATGAATTGTATTAATGCTACATTACCCTAAATGACCTTGTTACCACAGGGTTAGGGTTAGCGTATAGCGTATCTTGCACTCACTATAATAAGCTATGCGCGCAAGAAAAATGTGCGCTCGAGACAATAACATGTCGTTCTTAAAATCAGTGAAATACACCTCCCCCAATGTGTGCCTTCACCTAAGTTTAATTAATTGCATTAAAAGCTTAAGTGCACAACAGACACAGAGGTAACTACTGCGCATGATGCCAGCTCGTATCAAAAGAGGGCAAGTACTAGCGCAGAGGGTGTGTGATGTGCATTTGTCAGTATATTACGTCATACATTGAACTGGTCATTACTAAGTGTAAACAAATAGTCTGCTTAAGAAATATTGATTTACCACTCTAATTAACTAATTTAATTAATTTAAAATTTACCACTCTAATTAACTAGACTACTGATTGTGATAATTTTATGCATTACACATGTACTTTCAGTTGCAGTATATTCCTTGGAAATGTTGCTTTTACACTGAAGGGATTTTTCCTCTTGGATCATTGTAGGTAATCAGTGAGCTGAATGGAAAAGACATTGAGGAAGTCTTGAATGCAGGTAATGGAAAAAATCTTCTTCACCTCATGTATACAGACGCCACTTTGTTATGTGTTCTGTTTACATTCATACTGGTGCTGCTGCAGTCTAAGCAACTTGTTGGACATTTGTCTAAAGTAACAATGTGTTGGGTACTTTTTGACACTGATTATTTTCTGATCGAGTCCTTCTCATCCAACTGCAGGAATGTCCAAGCTGGCCTCGGTACCTGCAGGTGGCGCTGTGGCAGCATCAGCACCCAGTGGCGCTGCTGCTGCCGCTGCTGGAGAGGCCGCTCCTGCTGCGGGTAAATAAAGATGTCTGTTGTCATAAAGCTCGCGTCCAGCTTATCATCACAGTGACGCAACCCTGAGTTGCAGTAATGTTAACTGTAAATACATTTTCTGATTCTCTGTTTCAGCAGAAGAGAAAAAGGAGGAAAAGAAGGAGGAATCTGAAGAGTCAGATGAAGACATGGGCTTTGGTCTCTTTGACTAGTCACTTTTCTCATCTTTGTTAAAAATGGAAAAATATTTACTTTTATACGCTTCTTATTTGGGACTACAGAGCAATATTTTCCTTGCTGCATTTGTTCAAAATAATAAAAGCCTTGTTAAAATTTTGTTTACTTATTCCCTTCATTTTAATGGTTCAGCATAGCCACAGAAATCTGTGGTAACCTAGTTTTAAACTGGCAGTATTATCAATTTATGAAAGTCAGACATGGATATCCAAACAAGAACATATTGATTTATTTTTGTAAAGAGTGATGGACACAGACAAAAAGACATTGAGAATGCAGTGTATCACATGGACATGACTAACATGGTATGTCTAATTGAGGTACGCTTTAAAACATTGGTTGGGAAAACCTAAACCACTTGGGACCAGTATCCTGTAGCTGACGCATGACTCAGTTTGCTTTTACTTGGTCTGCTTTTGATAGACTAACTATTTAGGCTATTTGATATCTTGCAATACAAGTTACCACGCGTATTGTACTTTACAAATAAGTTTAGATCTTTTCTTGGATTTGTATTTATTTGTGGCACTTAATTTCTGGAAGACACGGTTGGTAGAGACCTTAGTGCCAGCGCACCAACTGCTGCATTTGACCAACAAAGGTAAAGAAAAAAAAATCAAATAGAAAATGTCTCCAGGGGTTTCCAGTTGTCAGTTTCAGGATGTGCCTCCTTCAATCTCCTTCTCCGGGTCTGGATTCATGGCCACCTACCAGTTAGGGGTTGCTCAGTGTCTACTGAATCATGCACCTTGGCTATTACGCACAGCACCGTTTGTCCTCGGTGCATCTGCCGGATCTCTGGTAGCAGCTGCTGTGGTCTGTGACATGAGCCTCAGTAAGTGAATTAATCTTTTGTTTCAAATTTTACATTTATCTCATGTAAGCTCTGTCTCTGACCGAAAGTCCGCCTTCTTTCAGCTCAAGTTCGGGATGAGATGCTGTACTTTGCTAAACACATGAAGGCCTTCACACTTGGACCCTTAAACCCTTCAGTCAATGTTTTCCACTGGTTAGAGAGAATTCTCCGGAAACACCTCCCCTCTGACGCACACCAGCTGGCCAATGGTCGCCTTGTTGTGGCCATGACTCGGATGACTGACGGCAAACACACTGTCATGTCTGAGTTCCAGTCCAAAGAGGATGTTCTGCAGGTGAGTTTTGTGAAGGTTCAGGCCACACTGCTTTGTGAGAAGCATGGGTTAAAAATGAAAATGAACAAGTCTGACAGATGCCTACAGACGCAGTCTTAAATGTTTAAATGTTTATAAATGTCTTTTTCCAAGGTAAAAGTTTGCAATTTTTGTTAGATATTTTTATTACATCATTTTTTACTTGCAGTCATCAGGGTATCACTAATGATGTATGTTCTTGTTCTTGTTGTTCCTACATTAAGGCACTGCTGTGTAGCTGTTTTGTGCCTGGATACTGCGGTGTGCAGCCCCCATCCTTCAAAGGAGTTGTGAGTATTTCATGGCATTCCCCTAGATCACTTTGAGAACTTTGCAGTGGTCTGTATCATAATGTATGTAATGTTACTCCACAGCATTATGCGGACGGGGGATTCACCAGTATGCAACCGATAATGACTGCCCCCTCCAGCCACACCTTGACGATATGTCCATTCTCTGGTGAGATAGACATCTGTCCACGAGACACGGCTTCGAAGTGGGACATGGTGGTGAGCGGAACGGCCTTGAAGGCGAACATGGCCAACAGTGTCAGGATCATCAACGCCCTCTACCCCATGGCTTTAGAGGTCAGAGCCTTTGTTCTGTTTCTCACTGGTGCCTAAACTGTCCACACACAGACTCTTGTTCCATATCAGCTCCAGTACACAACAGTGTGTTTAGGGATATTTGGGAGATGTTTTTATTAAATGGTCCTGTTGGTGTTACTTAGACTCAGGTAGATTACTGTGCAATGTGTGAGGGTGGTCAAAAACTAAAAACAATGCAGGCAAGTTTATTAACAACTCACATTTTAATCAAAGTGTGCTGCATGGAAAATATGGTTTGCACTGAAAGTGGTTTTATTGCATTCATATTTGAATCCACTAAACACTAAACACCACTGCCAAATAAAAGTGCCTCCAATCTTTGACCCCGAGTTGGTAATAAAAATGTGAATTATCTCCAGATATAACTTTTTATTTTTTTACTGTTATGCCACTATGTCCACACTATGTTCTCATATAGCTAATATATTAACATGATGAGGCTAAGTAAATTCTATCTTTGCAAATAATAGCGAGGATAAATAAAGTGAGTTTAAAGTGCTTTGCTCTCCATTACATTTCAGGAGATGTGTCAGTTTGAATGAAGGGATTCTTGCCAAATTATAACAGGGGGAAATGGACTAAGTAAATTGTGATGAAAATGGAGCGTGAAATGGGACATTAGCTCAAAAAGATATTTTCGCTTGTTGCCCTGGTTTTGTAACCCTTTAATTGATCTGTTTGTTGCTTCATTCTGTCTCCAGACTCTGGAACAGGCCTACCACAGTGGGTACAAAGATGCCATTCACTTCCTCCAGAACAGTGGTGGGTCAGCTACACTTACAGGAAATCATTTGTAGACACTAAAATGCTGTTAACATTCTTAAGTGTAGTCTTGATGACCGACTTTCCTTTTCTCTCTGTTGCGTCCTTATTTCAAATGCAGACCTCGCCTTTCATTTGATGATGCAGAAGGCATCCCCAGGGCCTCAAAACTATTATCTAAATAAAAAATGGATGGAGCCAGGGACCACCTTATATGAAGATGAAGAGGAAGAGATAAAAGAGGAAGAGGAGAGCACCGCTTTCACAGAAACCAGATGTGTACAAACAGACGACTCTACTGAGGATAAATCGGCTTTGAAGATGAATGAACTTGCAACCACAGAGCCAGCTCCCCACACTGACATTATACAGAATGGTATGGCTGGTGTATAAACACACACACACACACACACACACACACACACACAGATACACATTGTGTTTGCCTGTATGTGAATACTAAAAGTCACTATAGTTTCTGTTCAAACAAACCCTCTCTTGTTCATTGCAAGATGGCAAGATGTACAAAAAAATTTGGATTACATTTCTGACAGCTCTGCGGTTTGTCAGCTGACATGTCTGAATTACAAAATTATGAAATCCACTAATGGTTTGTTTTTCTTGCTTATCAGTTTAATAGAGTTTTAGTGGAACAACTTGTGAAAAGCAGTTATTTTTTGAACATGGCCCCCTGTTGAATTCAGAGCTGAGATGGACACTCACACACTCATTATGTTACACCAAGGCTTTATTGCTATCTTGTCACACTTGTGTTTCAGTTCTGCTGTGCAACCTGCTGAGCTATCTAAGCATGTTTGGGTTTCCTATGACAGTCTTATCATACCTGCTCCTACCTCTCACCCTGCCGCTCTTCTACATACTCCACAATACACACAGGTAATGAACAGACATCACACACACATCAACACTAATTTAGTAATGAGAAATTCATTGTAATTTCTGTTATTACATTGTCGTTAGCTGGTCCTCTCTGTCTCCCCAGGTTGCAGTTGTGGTCAGCCGAGACTCCGGTGTTGCTTTTTTGGCTGTGGCACAGCTTGAGGCAGTTCACCGTCTTCTTCACCTACATCGTCATCTATACCATCAAAAAGAACGTGACAGAGAGGTGAGAAGGCGTCCTCGTTTCACAGGCAAACTGTAACTTAGTGGATGGTGCTCCAAGCTTTCACAAGTATACTGTTGACATCAGCTTTTAAACTCACCTTCTGTTTTCACACATCCTTCTCACTGGTATAATTCTGTGCTAATGATATTTTCATAATGGTCCCACAGTTTCATACTGAGTAAATAGAATTTTTTTATTATATATTTTATTATGTATTTGTATTTTTTTTATTTCTTATGCTTATACATTTTCATATTTATTTAGAGCACATATTTCAAATTTAGGAATCCATATTTAAGTAAGCAATCATGATTGCTATGTCTCTAAGTTAATTCATGTATGTAAGAAACTCGCAATGTTTCCCTATATTTTCCACCTATACTGTCGGGTAGCAGGGACACTTCCAGTGTCCACACTCTTGCTCGGAGGAGCGAATGTAAATAACTGAAAATTGTGACCAAAATACACCAACGCATATCCTTATGTACTGGTGTATTTCAACCATGTAGCCCTCCAAATAAAGGCTTTTTAATTTAATTTTAATTTAATTTTTCTAATCCACTTGAGTGTCTGGACCTGGATAATTTGTGCCACTTTTTACCCATTTTTTGTGGTCACAATTTCCCACCTCTTTTTTTCTCCTCGTTGCTGATAAGCTTTTTATATGTTGTTTTATCTCATCTCATCTCATCTGTGTTTGTTTCTGTGTTTCAGGATAATGCCTGTTGTCCTGCTGCTGCAGTGGCTGAATGTGCAGGCAGAATATGAGGGTCCAGGAGAGAAGTCACAAGGCCAGTGGTACTCTACACTTCTCCTTTTGTTTTCCTCTGCTTGGCATTCTCCTTCCTCCCACTCGCTGTCCTCTGACGACACCGAGAAGTTAAATCTGTCATCGCATCTGGATCACGAGGAAGAGGGTGGCGAGAGGGGGAGTGTGCGCAGACGGTTTCCACGATATGACTCCATCATGGGATAACAACATACCTGAGTTACCACGTAGAGACACTCATTGCTCAGCAAGCAGAACTGTAAAAACCTTATTCTTTGTGTGGTTGGTCACATGAATTCTGGAAAATTTAGGAAATTTAGACTATTTTGAGAACAGACTAACACTAGAAAATGGTTTGAAGGTGCTTGAAAAATTTTTTTTTTAAAGAGTTTTGTTTTATTTTTGCTTAGCTCCTTAAAATAGTTCTATTCAATTGTACTTATTAAAAAGTGTTGACATAGTTTATGTATTACATCTACTGTATATAACAAAATTTTAAAAATGAAATGTTCTTTGCTTCCATAAACGGCTTCTCCTTTAAAGATTCTGCATCCTGAAATGCCTTGAGTTTCACTCTGATTACCTCATTGTACACTATTTAATACACATGTATTTGAATATGACATTCCAGTGTATTAGGACAAGAATCTGCCAGTGCAGCCTCTGTGTGTTTGACAACCCACAACGATCTCTGTTTGAAAAATCCTCCCATGTTAATTCCAAGATGTCTATTACAATGTGTGCATGAACTCAAGATATCAGTGGTTTGTCAGACGATTTGTATGAATAATAAACTTGATGGCGCCGATTGATTTTGTTTTTTGCACACTAATCAGTCAACAAGGGCTTTAGTGGAACAGTATGAAAAAAGCACTTGTTTTTTTGAATGTGCGAATCACTGGCCTAGTTTTGTTGAGTTTAGCTCTTGGCGATATTTTCAGAGTGTTCCTAATTTCATTTTCACACTGCAGATTACACCTAGTCCTGTGATATCCCCTCTGAACAGCACGCTCTTTCACTCCTCCTCCTCCCTAGTGTGCAACTTGACAGAGGCGTCTGAAATTAGAGTGCGTCAGATCAGTTTACTGTTGCTGCAGGCGCTGCATCATGACTGCATTGATTTGATGTTGAGCCTCAGTGGCCTGTGGCACCAAATGTTCTTTTGAAGGGCACTTACAGTCAGTTCCAGGGATTTTGAGAAGTTAGGCTTTTGTCAGGTTTGGCTTAAGTGTCCTACAATAAAGATAATCTTTCACATTGTGGGAGCGTGAATTATTGAGTCACCTTAGTTCCACTGTAAACAATGTAAGAGGATTTTGGGTGACACAGTTTAGACCATTACTGAACAATATAAAGGCAAATTAATAAATGGTGTTCTTCTTTTTTGTCTTGCACAGTGGTTGTCCATATAGTTGCTATCTGCCCAGTGCATACCTTTTTGTTGTTGTGGATTTTAGCATAAAACCCTCTCAGCCAGTTAAAGCCTCCAGCTTAGAGGCACCTTGAACCCTTCCGAGCCTGCATGACCGATCTCTGAGCTTCAAATCTAAAGGAAGCAAGAAAGCCACAAGGAGACTGGATCTTTTAATGGGCTTCTCTTTTTGGCCACAGCCATAAGTTTAGATAACTGCCAGCACCATGAGCCTGGGGGCAATCCTCTTTCATTTCTGAAACAAGTCCTTTTGGCCAGCCAACATAAGGGCTGATTGCGGTCATTTAAAGTGGCTTCCTCCTGTTGCTTATTTCCTATTCTTGTATTCCTCATCTGAGATGACCTGAGAAACAAAGCTAGTGGGTGTGACAACAAAATACTTCTCTGTCCTCTTGATATTACTGACAAAGTCTTGTCTCTCACAGTATGATAATAATATACAGTTTTATAGTTTGGCCACAAGGTGGGGCAAAGAGAGCAAGAGTGGAGCAAGGACCAGCTGTGCAGGCCGCTGGTGGAACGTGAAATCATATCAAAAAGACTGCCTGCTCTCCTGCCAAACGGGGCCTAGAAAAGAACATGAAACAGACAGCAACCATCATGAAGCATTCGTTCTCTATATCTTGTGCACTTTTCATTCCACACACTGGGTCTGATGCCTCCGTGTAGCGCAATCTACACTTCAGATAAACGAGATAACGCTGGTGGCAGTAAATATGCGGTTCAAAGAAACATTTAAAAGTTAAAGCTACTGGAGCTCAGACTATTTTTCCTCATTAATGCTAATTTGAGGCGAATTTGGTTTAGTAAAGAGACCAGAACACTCTTCCAGGTTTTGATTGATTGACTGATGAACTTTTTTACATTATGGCGAATGAGTAATATGGGGAAATTATAAATACCTAGACGGGAAAAATGATTGTGAAGCAAAGTAAGTGTTTGTGTGAAAATGTATTGAATGTGTATAAATGGTATATATGTTGTATCTGCTGTGGGCAAGAAGAACAGACTCAACATAGACACACCTGATCAGCTAATCCAGCCTTGAGGCTCTGGCCTGGGTCCACAGTGTGTCTTGGTCCAGAGCTTGAGACCATTTGATCCCTGTTGTCCATGTTCTTTTCATACGGATTGCTTGTTACCTGGGGAGAGCTCCTCTTATATAATGAGTGGACGGAAGGATCATACGGATAACGCACACATCTGCTGCTGTCCGACCCCAGCCAGTTATCCGGCCAGTCAGCTAGCGACCAGCTGGCTATAGCTCTGCAGAGACTGAGAGGAGACGCGGGGTCGTGTCTTTACAGCAAAAAACATATAGGCACAGAACATATGGGAGAAAGTTTTGCTTTCCTTTCCTTATTTTTATTTTTATTTATTTATTTATTTATTTTTTGCAGAGAACACCAGTTGCAATAAATAGTATAGGCTATGCACTCTTATTCTCTCATCTGCCAGTGTTGTATTTAGGCGTACACACACGCACGTTTCAGGAGGGTTATAATCTCCAGGACTATCAAAAATGCATATAAATGGGTTTTAAGAAATGACTGGCATGCCTAAAATAGAGCACTGGCTGCTCTGTCTCTCTTTGGCGATGACATCACTAAAAGAACATGACCTTTTCACTAATCCGCCCGGCGACAGGGTGAATAGAATGTATTTGGGCAGTGATGGCGCACGAGCGAGCTGGCATGTGTTTGGGCGTTTGTCGTAATTTTCGATTCTGAGAAAAAGCGGAGAGGGCTGCTGTGAGTGTGAGAGAGCAGAGGAGGGAGGATGGCTGATGTCAAGTTGATAGAGAGTCCGCACCTCGCTGCTCTGGATCAATGGAGGTGGAGGGCTGGAGCGGGGAGGAGAGGAGAGGAGGGATGGGGATGACCTTTGAGATGATGCGGATGGCTCGTGACCTATAGCGTTTGACACACACGGATACTCTGTCTCCATTTGACACTCTCTCCTGCTCCCTCTGTCTCCTTCTGTCTCAGTCTGTCTGCATTTTTCACTCTCTTTATCTCAAGCACAGGCACACACACACACACACACACACACACACACACACACACACACACACACACACACACACACACAAAACATCAATACAGATTCAAGCAGTGGTCATTAGAACAAGTTCAGCCGCAATCAAAAAATGAATCATGAATTGCTTTCTCAGCAGGATGGTGTAGTGTGTGTGTGTGTGTGTGTGTGTGTGTGTGTGTGTGTGTGTGTGTCCTTTATGACTCCCAGTGTATGCTAGAGCCACACAAATTGAATAAAAATAATTAATAAATAAATGATAAATAATGAAAAAAATCAAATCAAAAATCTCAATGTGAGCTACTTCAAGTTTTAAATAGCAAGGCAACGTTTATTTTACAGGATGGTGGGTGGTCAAAAGAGACTCCTAAACATAGTATTTTGGTACTGATTGCAATTTTGGACCTAAAAATTAAGCTGCACATTATTGCAAAACTTACACTGTATCCCAACACAGCAAATACTAAGCAAGAGCATCTCAGTTTTAAATTAAAATGTTTCTTTTTTCCTGAAAAATAAGTGCACATACATACACAGTATTTTACTGCAATTTATATTGCAATTACACTACCTAATAAAATAATCATAAAATGGTTATTTGTCAAATGCAGTGCAGTCCTAGTGTAAGTGTATTCCACCAGGAGTGAGAAAGACGGACAAAAGACAACGCTATCAAATGTTAAATGTCTAAACGTCTAGAGATGTCGATCCTGACTGTGGAAAAACGAAGGGTGTTAAAGTATGGATGAGGGGAGTGAGGAAGAGGAGAGAGGGCGGGAGGTCGGGTGAGGATGACGGCATGGGCTGCGTGTGAGAGGACGGCCAGCTTAAACACGGGGAGAGCGATGAGAGGGAAAGATACTCGGGAAAAGGAGGGGGTTTCAAGTGTGGCACAGCAGCGAGACCACGCCAGCTCACCATATGTGACAGCTGGTTGGCAAGCAAAAGTCAATCATGGTTAGATTGTCATCTTGTGTGCAGATGTGGTGAGGCATTAATGCTGAAAAATCCTGAACAGTAGGTTTTTGAAGTGATAATAAGGGAGGCTGAGGGCAGGTGAAGTCTCAGCAGGATTAAGGGTCCAGGACTCTGCCTTGTCTGCGGCTCTACGCTTCACTGATCTCATTTACCTGGCTGCTGGATCAGACGTACCAAGGATGGATCATGATCCGGTGAAGCCCCTAAGCACAAGCGTCTTTAGAGGTCCTTCCCTCAGACAAAACAAACACACAACCACTATCAAATGCTTCTGTTACGTGAACACAGTACCACTCACCAGAAATCTCCTTCAAAGATTTCAATTTTACATGAGAACAATGAGAATAATGTGTCATGATTAGTTTGCATTAACCTGCATCTACAGTGTTAAAGTTTCAGTATTTGGTAACATTTAATTTGGACTGTCCAATGTTAATATTGAATGTAGTATCACATTTGTATCAGCTTTGAATCAACCTGCTGCCCTAACCTTAAGTAATGCAAAATTGATGCTATGTTAAAAGTAATTTAATAGTCTGTTGATACTAAGTTGAGTATTTACATTAGACAGGTTCATATGCAGTTAAGCATCTAGACTGGCTGAATTGTTAAACTGAACTACATACAAAGTTGATACTAAGTTGAAGAAAGAAGAAGAAACATCTCATATTTGCGAGGCTGAATGGCTCAGGGTCTATCTATATACATTTTGCAGTTACACTAGAATGTTAATCATTGCCCCATGTGCACACTTGCTATTGCATATGTGTTTTTCTCACAAACTAACATATTTTCAAAACTCGCACAAATCTAATGCTGGGGTTTTCTGCCACCATGTATCAAAAATCATGTGATTTCTGTCCTCGTTTGGTGTGGATTCAGTCTGGTATGAAGTCATCTCTTGGCAACTGTGGCATCAAAATCTGCGCTGACCTCTCGTTTTGGTCCAAACTGGAGAATCGTTCATGTGGACGGTCCAAGTTGGACGCTCGTTTATCGGATAAACTCAGACCCGCATGAACACACTAATAAAATCTGGCTCAGTGACCATCTTGCATTGCTTAGAAATGGTGTTTGTGCGTGTGTGGGAGCTTTTGTTTGTATCTGTGCGTGTGTGTGTGTGTGTGTGTGTGTGTTTGCCCACTCATTTGTACTTGAGATAGGGTTTAAGGTATTAGAGATATGTTCTGCGCTTCATACTATATAAACCCATACTTATGGTATTAGCTCAGTTTATGTGTGTGTGTGGGCAAATGTTTGTGTGTCTGTAAGTGCGTGCATGTGTGTGTGTGTGTGCATGTATGTGTGCTTGGGTGTATTACAGCCATCAGTCAGGGTGTGTTAGTATTCTCCATCATCATTCTGCTGAAGAAAAGCCTTTTAACTCTGAGCCACTGAGCAGCAGCGACTGAGCAGACTCTCTCACAGACAGTGGATTTTTTTTTCTATCTTTTTATCCTAATCTCAATTTGACTGCTGAGTTTCATCATATCAGTTCAACTTGTGTGGTCATATTGCACGTGCACACACACACACACACACACACACACACTCCAACTATCAACTTCACCGGGGCAAAGTGCAAATGGATTGAATATCTCCTAGCATGATGTTTTCTTTCAATATTTGCTTTTTTTCGGTAGCACAACTGTCTCATTTGTTTATAGATTGGTTGAGGGCAATTTCCTCTAAGTGCACCATTATCTTTGTCAAGCAGCAGCCTCAGAGCTACTGCAAAGTGGTATGTTTTATGCTTGCTCTTTGCACCTTTTGATGCAAAAGATGTTAATCTAGTTACAACCACACACACCCCCAAAAAACAAAAAACAAATTATGGGTAAAAATAGACAATCTTAGACTTTATTGGAATATATAGCATATCTTGACAAAGTGTGTAAAAAACATATTCTAATATTCTACACAGGATGCACAGGATACATATGACCAACTCTTCCTAGTCTGTTTTTGTTTGTCTGTCTTGAAGATGGGTAATCTGTGGGATCTGGAAAGGATAATGGTGATTAATTTTGTCCACTCAATCAGCAGAGCTAAACAGATGTTGCCAGGTTTCACCGCAGAACCCATAACTTGCATGTGTTAATGAGTGTGTGTGTGTGTGTGTGTGTGTGAGAGAGAGAGAGAGAGAGAGAGAGAGAGAGAGAGAGAGAGAGCGAGGGGAGGGAGCTAGGGTGGAGGCGATAAGAAAAAATGTGTGCATAGGTTGGTGTCATGCAATGAGGTAAAATAGCTCAG
>OMKZ01040781.1:0-14047 GCA_900302535.1 Neoniphon sammara | reverse complement strand
GTGTAGGTGTCTTGTTCTGTGACTGTGCTTGTTTGTGTTTTTGTATGTATTCAGTCATTTATGCAAGCAAATACCTGTTTGTATGCAGTCTCTCTCTCTCTCTCTCTCTCTCTCTCTATCTATCTATCTATCTTCTATCTCTCTCTGTGTGTGTGTGTGTGTGTGTGTGGATCTGTCTTCTCAGGCTTTAGCAGGACTCTAGTGTCTGCGACTTACTAATAAACAGCAACAGATTGGCAGCTCTCTGTTTCTAATCCTTTTCCCCTCCTTCAATTTCAGAGTCCAGTTGATTAGATGATGAAATACTGTCTAACGGCGATGAGGCCAGGCACCAAAGAATGTTTATTCCTTGTAAAGCAGACTGGCACCGTTCCATTTGTCTTAATTCTTAATGTTTTTCTCCTCTCATCTTCACCCCTCTCCTCTCTCAGCGTCTTATCGCTTCTTCTAATCGTCCCCTCAATTTAAAGGTTATTTCCTTGCGGGGAATGTGCCTTTATGTTAAAGACAAACTGCTGATAACCTTTTCATTCACTTTGTGTGTAAATGCAACACAAGTCTGGTCAGTTAGCAAAGTTATTCTCTATATTCTTACAATCAGTTTCTGATTAATAAACTGCATGGTCAAATCTCTTTGAAAGACATCCAGAATAACTGTCTGTCATTTAATTATAGGTTAATGTGTTTGATTATTTAGAAATTAACAGCTGATTGAAATCTATTCCAAACAGCATATTTACACCATGTCCTTTATGATGTGTTAGTGTAATATGTTTTTTGTTTTGATGCAGAATAAGATGTATATGTAGTATGATTTAGCGTACAGTATGTATATATAGTGTGTGGTATGACATGACATGTGCATGATTTGTTTTGCTATATAGTTAAACCTGATTTGACCTGATGTACAGTCCTTCCAGAAATATGCAAAATAATTGTATGTAAAAGCATATTCTTGACAAAAACAGGTATTCAACATCATCAGATTAAACTATTACATTTAGAGATTCACAGATCATTACAAAAGCAATGTATCAAGAATATATATATATGTCTTTTAGAACATTAGTAAATTTGATTTTATAAATTGCGATTATCATGACATCATATTTGGCATATAAGCAACATTATGGAGGCTCAGCGGTTACCTGCATGCTCTGTTCACTGCCTTCTGAAGTGTTTGAGACAGCAGCCGATGGTTGCCGCTGTGACTTGGGTGACTGGCTTCGCTCTGTTTTGGTCTCAGGAGAGGCCTGCAGCTGCTGTGTTTATTGTCTCTTAGCTGGCAGCAGGTTGAAGTGCACATGGTTTAAAACGGCTCAGGCACCCAGTTCAGACTTCAGACTATACTGCCTCTCTACTGTTTGAATATTTTGACAACAGCAAGCACTACTGTGCAGAGCGCCAGCAAGGGAGACAAAAAATTCAAGAAAAAAAAAACATTCTATTCATTGGGCCTCAAATAAGCCAAGCACAGAAACAGCAAAGATAGCAGCAAGTAACCAGAAAGGTCAAAAAGTGAATGCAAAAAACATTGGACATGTTGCACATTTAGTTAAAAAGAAGGAAAAAAAACACCTAAACTCACATTCTCATTGCCGTGACTGCTCTAATCACCTCAACTTTTACCCCTATTTAATGCTGAAATTTGAAATTGTAAAAATGTCCTAAAGAATACAGTCGAGACTTAATTTGACCCTGTAAATGGCTGTGAAGATTAAAGCTCATATTTAGACGTCATACATACAGCAGCTGTCATTTCAATTACATTGACAAAGCAGAACTTCATGCTCTATTTTGCTCCAAATTGCTGCTCATATCTGTTTGTTTTTTTTAAAGATCCACTGCTGCTATTAACTGACACAGATGTCAAAAAGACACACATGTGCAGAGTTAAAAAAAAAAAAAAAAAAAAAAAAAAATCTGTCACACCCATGACGTGTTAGTGGTACATTGCTCATTCTAATCAGCTATTTCACTTTTCTTTCCATTGCCTCATCTCGTTGTCCTCTGTTGAAGCTCAGACAAGCTTCTCTAGGCACCAAAATTAAAACCCATGAATAATATAACACTCATTTACTGTCATCACAACAATGACCCATTTTGATTTGAGCTCTCAAGTCGTTGGAATTGAAAATGTGGATCCATGCTGCTGTTCACTATTCACATTGATTAGAAAACATCTGATCGGCATGTAACAATATAAAAACTGAGAAACTTCAGCTGCAGCATGAATGTTGCCGTATTGTAATGAAAATCTCAGATGAGAAATTTTTGAGTCATAAAGTGCCTTTAATCCAGCAGTGTTTCAACCACAGATGCCACTTGATAATCCCTGAGCCATCTGCAATCTGGGTCTTTCCTGTACTGTATGTTTGTAACAAACCAAAGCAGACGGGGCAGTTACCACCAAACAGTTAATTATAGATGGAGATTCATGAGGTGAATAACTAACATACTCACACACATCAGCACACACACACACACACACACACACACACACAAACGGCATGAACCTCTGCTCAGGGAGGCCCTCACCTAACAGAAATAGACTCTGTGTCACTTCTTCCCTCGATGTCACTCAAACGCTCTCGCTCTCTCTAACTTGCGTCTGCCGTGCCTTCCTCCCCGTGTCTTTCTCTCGTTCTCCCCGCATTCTCTCGCTCCCTTGTGGAACTTTCCATCAAAGCGTCTCGTTAATGATGGAGCACTCTCATGCATCTTTAAGCACTTGACAGGGATCTTCCACTGTGCAGTTTCAGCCCTTTAGTCGCACAAACACACACACACACCCAGACACACACACTTAAATGAAAATGCCAGCAATGTCGTTCGGTTAATTTGAATTACACAGCGCAGAAAGTAGAGCGAAGGAGGTAAAATGGTGGGAAAAACAAAAACACTTCTCGTAACCTGGATGAGCAGTATTGAACAACAGAGGTATCCTGACTTGACCCAAATGTGTGTTTATGTGTTTATGCAGTGTGTAAATGTGCAAAAGCATGTGTTTATTTATGCATAGTGGTGCGTGTGTCTGTTTATGTGTCTGGATCTGCGGAAGCCCAAACAGGTTAATCTCATATCGTCCCAGCAGATTAACTTCACACACTGCACGCAAAAGATAACACTCCTACTGACACCTAAGCCAATAGGATCATGGCGGTTTGGGCAGAAAAGCCTGGAATCTCCCTGAGCCAGTCAGACAAGCTTGTTGCTCCTGCCCAATTTATGACCCACACGCCTGCCAACGTCTATGGCTGTCAATTTCATTACGTGCAGAAATTCCAGGCTTTTCCTGCCCTGTATGTACTGTATGTGCGTGGGTGTGTGTTTATGTGTATTTATATCAATAAATGAATGGGTGTCCAGGCCCCTCGAGGTTTCAGTTGAACATAACAAACACAGGATACAAAAACCTTTAATTGTGTTCTTTCACATTACCCAAAAAAATCATCTGTTCTGATTACAAATACTGGAGGACTGTCCCTGGGAATACTTGTAAAATGAAAACGGGAAGCATTTAAATAGTGGGACATGTTCTTTAAAAATCATGACAAAGATGAAAAGTTGCATTTTTATGCAAATCTTAAAACAATTTCATGAACTTGCAGTTGTTTTGTTGCCTCTATTTGTACCTTTATACCTCAAACATGGCAAAGTAAACGGAATTCTTTGCTTGGTTTGGGTAATTCCTTGGATTGCGTTACTGATTACAATTTTGATGAGGTATCCAGTGGCTGTAATAGAATACATTTTTAAAAGTAACCTACCCCGGTCTGCCAGGGATGCAGTACGATTGACTGGCTGTGGGTTAAACTCCATCGTGGCATGACAGCACTGGACACTGGACACACACACACACACACACACAAACACACACACATACACACACCCAAACTTACATACTCCAGATACACCACTGGAAAGAGACACTAGGATTAATGGCCAAAGCTATTTTAGTCCTGGTTCATATGATGGCTGATATTTGGATTTGGGATATTGGATGAGTACGGCCTTTCCAAATCTTAGTTTGGACCCATGGAAATGACAAGGCTCAACAGTGTTCCCATTCAAAATGCAGCTGTTACCCAGCTTAGACACTTGGGCCTTCATCAGTGATCTTATGTTGGAGAAATCGTCCTCCTAATCGGTTAAATTATGCTCATGGATAGGTTTATCAGTATCTTGGCTTCATCAGCAATAAAAATCCAATCCAAGGCTCAAGCTTTGCACCGATTGCGTGTTTTTACATGAGCCAAGCAAAGAGAGGATGATGTATTTTAATGGAACCCAGGGACAATGTTTAGTGAGGATGAAGGATTACATACTAGAATAAAGATAGAAGCTAAAAATCAGGCAGCATAGAGGTATATTATTGTGCATTATTGTATAATAATGTGTATTGTGAGTGACATGGAGAGCAAGAAGGGAGAGAGAGATTGAAAACATAGAGATAAGAGGATTTTGGAAGAGAGGGATGGAGGGAAAGGAAAGGACTTATGTTTTAGCTATGGCTCACATCAGACCAGGAAGCTGAAGTGGTCCTTTAGGTGAAAAGGGACTCTATTTTGGGCTAAAGTATAGGGAATTTGATAAAGGTTCATGCTGTTTCTGTGTCTAAATAAAGCAAGAAATGCATAGCACTGACACAGAAGCATGCAACAGTCTCACATGACATTTGACGACACAGCAGTTAACACATTCACGGCCCGACAATAAACACGTGCTTAGAAATTAGATTCAAGATGCCAACACGCACATGTAAACAGGAGCAAACACACACGCCATCCGTCGCTGTGACGCTCGGTGCCGAGCCAGGATCCGCTGCCGCCAAGCCTTCATCAACAGGCTTTCCTCAGATTGATACGATTCTAAAAAATGAATCAGCGTTTGCAAGTTTAATAAGCAGATTGTGCTTCTGGAGCGTGTTGCCTCGCCTGGAATAGGACTCTGTGGAGAGCTAGATGACATCCTCACGTCAGAAATTTCTACCACTTTTGAAAAAATGACTACAGATGAAACTCAGTGTTCAGTTTGTCTCAGTCACTTCTATAGGTTCAAATACCAGAAGTGCCCTAACAGATAAAACTCATAAAAGTTTTGCGCTGAAGACCACTAGCAAGAGCAATCTCAGGGTATTTTGTATGGAAAGGAGCCTCATTGATTTTTGTCCTTCAGATTCAAGTCAGGTGGGCTGTGACAGGTGTGATCAGAGCCAGATAACGTGCTTGACAGTAGGAAAGCAGATTGTTTTGCACTTGTGGTGTGTGTGTGTGCGTGCGTGCGTGTGTGCGTGTGTGTGTGTGTGTGTGTGTGTGTGCGTGCGTGTCTGCATCTCTGCACATATACATTTCTTTGTCTGCTGTGAGAGATCTGCTCCCCTTGTCACGTATTTCCGCACCTTCGTGTAACCTATATATGTGGTTGACAGTCCATTACCTGCATCCAGGCAGTGTGTGAACTCTCTGCTCCCGTCTTCTCCCGAGCGTCACTCATCCCTCCTTTCTCTCTTTCCTTTGGCAGCTCTATTTTCACTCTTAGATTTCCCCTGTTTCATACTTGTCTTAAGTGCTGCCCTTTCTTTCCATGAGGCCTCATCCTCCTGTTACACTGCATCAAATAAGGTGATCTAAAAATGATTTGAGCCATACATCCATTCATTACAGTTTATATTTCATGCAGTCATGATTTCATTGTGGGATTGCAACCATTTTTAAGGCTGCAGTTGGAAAAATATTTGAAGAATCAGCATCAGCATATGAAACAGTTTGGCTTTGCTCAGCAGCAATCTGGCAGTTGGAAGATGTTGGAAACTTTGCCTTGGTATTATCTTCCCCAACCCTAAGTGATTACTCAACAGCTGTGATCTAACACTGAAAAAGCAAAATTCATCTCTAAAGCTGGCTGTGAATACATCCCCATTTTCTGTACATTGCTAATCAGAAATATTTTGCAGGTCAGAGGTTTTCATGATGTTAGAATAATGTATATATATATATATATATTGAAAGAAGATCCTGCAAGTCTAATCTACAGTTGAAGTTGTATGTTGCATCATCAAGGAAAGACTTAATGTGACCACTGATCTCTCTGGTATTGAAATGAAATGGAAAAAGCTCATATTTTGAGCAGAACACTTACCCCAGTGCAGTCTAAACCAAATGCAATTATCCCTCTTTATTTCATCTCCTCTTTCCAATTTAATGGCAGCTCACATTCAGTTATTTAGCATTCAGAATGTGTTACTAATGTATTACTATGCGTTTCTTATTGTCTGCATCACAGAGGTTTATCTTTGATTAAGGGACATCACATAAGAGCAGAGGCTGGGCCTCTCTTCTGCTCTAACTTGGTAAATATTCACATTTAATTAGCAAAATGAAACAGAAAGAATGTTTTTTCAAAGCATTTTTTTTTTTCAAATATATTTGCCACAAGCAATCAAGAGTTTTGTTTGTCCCCTGGCTGCGCATCTGTCAAAGTCAGTTTTCCACACGTCTCTTTTTGCTGCCAGTATGGTGGATATCAGCAAAGAGAAAAACCCAAGACCCCTACCATCATCAGACACCATTTTAGTATATTTTCTTTTTCTTCCCTAACCATTGTGTCAGAAAGATATCTACCACTATGCTAGCCAGTAACCGTCTAATGAGGGCATGTGGTTCATTTTCATTTTTTTTCTCTCCATGTCTGTATTTCTCTGTTAGTGCTTCTTACAGCATGAGGAGTTTGGTGTTTTCACTGCACCAGATATGGAAGTGGAAATTGCTTTTTAGGATCACTTTGGCTGATCAGAAGAGTTTGTTTTATATGATTAATAAAGAGACTGGTCCCGTAACGTGTAACATTTCTGGTTCCTTGCACATTGTATTGCTTAAAAAGGCCAGTTCACCTAAAAAGTCCATTCAGGTGACTATTCTGAAAAAGACTCACTAAACAGTATCAATCTATTCTGCCTCTTTTAGACCACGTTTTAGATGACAGCCGCCCTCCTCAGCCTGAGGCGAGGTGTCCAGGTGAGTCCAGAGAGAAGGGTATCAGGTGAAGCTAGCTACGTAAGTGGCCAGCAGACTGCTCCATGTCAACCAAAGGTTGGCATCCTGTTGTTGTCTGGACGGCTTCCAGCGATACGGTCTCTGCACTGCCCCACATGCCTTGTCGGAGTGACCTCGATCCCCTAGCCTTCATTTGTGTGTGTGTATGTGTGTGTGTGCACGCATTTGTGTGTTTTTGTTACAGTGAAAGCAGAAACCGGCCACTGAAAGTAATGACGGAATCTTATATAACATGCACAGTTGTGGGGGATTTTCTTGCCAAGGGGGAACACCAATATGGGGATAAGTACTGTGGCGAACAGACTAATAGAGTACTGCTTTTCCTCATGCATTTGCATCCACTCTTCTTTTACCTGGCATCTCTAAAATTTATACACACACATACACAGGCACACACGCACACACACACACACACACACACACACACACACACACACACACACATACTCACTGTAATTACATTAGAGAGACATAAAACTTCGGAGATGATGATTTAAAATCCAGAATGTATTGCATCTACACAACACAGTATATTGTATACTGCAGTGAAATTATACATACACATACAAATACAGTGCAATGGTCATGTTAGTGTGATAAACCCAGGCCTATTGTACCCATGACTCAGGTTATCACTTCAGACCAGTCTACTGCTGAATCTACCAAAGTCCCATTTTAAAAAACGCAAAAGTACAGCAATGGCTTTAGTATGAACATACCTGTATTGGAGAAGTACTGGAAAAAAAAACTTACATAATAAAATCACCATTATCATCATCACCATGAAGCTGTTTATCAAACAGACAGCACCATATACATACACATACGATCTTTGTTTGATCACATGCTCAAACAGACAAACCTTACATGAACTGAGCTACTTTGAGATACATCACCTCTTTTCCTGGACCCAGATTCCCACATCACCATTTCCACATTTCCAGAATTCTTTCATAAAAAGAAAACAGGAGTTTTGAAACAGTCATAGGAACTTGTCACCAGTACATTACACTGATACAGCATAATTTTTTGAACAACTCCTGCAAAAGCAGATGGATCATTGGATAACTTAGCCTATAATGTCCCTTGTCCAGGTAATAATTCCCTTTATTCCTTCATTTAGCAATAATCTTTGGCTTCTTTCCTTTGTTTAATGTCACCTTCTCAACAGGGTACCTGTTGAGAAGGTGATGATGAGCAACATAAGTTGCTGATCATGGTTTAGCTCTCTGACAAATTGATGACAATTCTTAGTAAGTGGTTTATAAAATGAAATCAAAACAAATTATAGTATTTTATAAAGGACTCAACATAAATTAAGCTTTTGACAAAATGATAACACTTAAACAGAGGGCATCCTCTTTGCTTTCCTCTTTACTTTAGTGATGTTGAATAATACTTCAGGTAAGGGTGTTTGGGTTGGATATAGAGCATTTTGGGATCAAACTATTCAGTTTGTTGAGAAATAAGAGATTCAGAGAAATCATCTGCTGGCAAAAACTGTAAGAACAGAAAGTGGTCGCAACTTAAATATTTCCTTACAACCTAAAATTATATAGTGTTAAAAAATACCGAGCATATGTACATGATCAACATATTCAGATTATGTATGGCGAATTCAACAAAAGTATCCCAAAGTTACATAATTTAAGGCACTCCATCACAATACATACTGTAGAGTCAGTCAGACTGCTGTCAATAGTGAAGGATTGCTAGACACACTACTTAAAAACAAGAATAAATAAATACAACAGAAACATGATACAACTGTAAATGATCTGAAATAATACAACGGACCTATAATCTATTCAGTGTACACAAGTAAACCATTCAAGACTCTTAAACATATACAGTGCTGAAATATGACATTGAAGGATTTTCTTTTCTATTTCTATGCAACTGAATGTTTAATCCTATCACTTAAGTAAACTCGAAATACAGTATGTTGACATGAAGTTATGAACTTAGTCCCATTTACATTGTTGTCAACTTGTCATTGTTGTCATGTTAGACACAGAAGAGGTAAGTACGGTCCATCTGTATAATATTACAAAACATAATATTACTATATTAAAATTTAGCATCTCATTGATCCTTTTTGTTACACCATTAATTGAAGTAAATCACAACAGTTCATTTGCTCCAACACCATCCATTTTCAAGCCATTTCTTATTGTCGCATAAAGTATTTTTTCTTTAAAATGTCTTTTCCAGCTTTGTGGTAAAGTGTCTTTCCCCTGCTGAGTAGTGGAGTCTCTTTCTAATGTTTCCCTGACAGTTATTTCCCTTTGTCACTCTGCCAGATGCCGTTGGCCTTATTGAGCGAGGTATCGCTCCCTGTTTTGGATGTTGCATCAACCTTCATGGCTTGCTCAACTGCATCTGCCAGGGGCAACTTATCCTCTGCCTCGGTCTCTCTGTGGTAGAAGTAGTTGAAGTTGGACACAATGACGGGCACAGGCAAAGCGATGGTCAGCACACCAGCAATGGCACACAAGGTGCCCACCATCTTACCCCCCATGGTGATTGGACACATGTCCCCGTAGCCCACAGTAGTCATGGTGACCACGGCCCACCAGAAGCCATCAGGTATGCTGACAAACTGTGTGTTAGGCTCATCTACTTCAGCAAAATAGATAGCGCTGGAGAAGAGGATGACTCCAATGAACAGGAAGAAGATGAGCAAGCCTAGTTCACGCATACTGGCCTTCAGAGTCTGCCCCAGAATCTGCAGCCCCTTGGAGTGACGTGAGAGCTTGAAGATTCGAAACACCCTGACCAGACGGATTATGCGCAGAATGGCCAGAGACATGTTTTGACCTGAGTTCTCTTCTGGTGTCGATATTAATTCTGTAATCACAGTAACAAAGTAAGGGATGATGGATACAATGTCAATGATGTTCATGAGGTTGTGGAAAAAATCTCTTTTGCTGGGACAGACCAAAAATCGCACGCACAGCTCAAAGAAGAACCAGACAATGCATGCAGTCTCAATGATAAAGAAGGGGTCAGAGAAAGTTGTGGGCTTAGCATTGGGTTGGGCCTGTGAACCAGAACCATTGGATTGGTTGAAAGGCTGCACCACAGTGGGCATGATTGGATCTATGTCTTCTCTGAACTCTGGCAGTGTTTCCATGCAGAAGATGATGATGGAGATGACAATAACAAAAACGGACACCAGCGCTACACCCCGGGCCGCGTTGGAGCTTTCTGGGTACTCAAACAGCAGCCAGAATTGCCTGTACACTTCATTGGTAGGCAATGGGATCTCAACATCTTTTATGAAACCTTCGTCTTCTCTGAACTGCTCCATGGCCTCGTTCCCTAGCTCATAGAAAAGAATTTCATCTGCAAACACATCTAAGGGTACATTAGCTGGACGTCTGATTTTACCCCCTGACTGGTAGTAATACAAGATCCCATCAAAGCTAGGTCGGTTCCGATCGAAGAAATACTCATTCCTCATTGGATCAAAGTAGTCCATCCTCTTCAAAGGGTCTCCTAGTAGCGTCTCAGGGAACTGGTCCAATGTTTTGAGCTGTGTCTCGAAGCGAAGGCCAGCAATATTAATGATCACTTTCTGGTCTCCATCATCCAGCCCACGTTTATCTACAAACAGGTCCTCGCAGCACTCCTTAGCCAGTCGGCTGAAGATCGTCTCGCTCTCCTTCGTGCCCTCACTGCTTAGCAGCAATTTCCAGTTGGAGATCATACTGGAGCAGCTACTGCGCCCCCGTCTGCTTGGGGTTTGCATCGATGGGGACTGGGGCACCCCCAGTGTCTGTGTGTGTGGGGTGGGCGTGGATGATGAGGACTCCCAAATAGAGGAAGGAACAGGGCTGTGGTGGGAGGGCGTAGAGGTAAGTTGTGGGGCATGGAGGTGGTGATTGCTGCCGGGGCTGCTGTGCTCTGGTGGCATGTCCACCGTGAGAGCCGTGGTCTCATCAGCGTACTTGTCCAACTCATCCTCTAGGCTGATATCAATGTCATCCAGGCTCTCAAAGTCTACCAGTGCCACCTCCATGGCTGCAGTTCAGCCAGAGCACCCCTCTGGGCCCCAGGACACAAACACAGATGGGAGGCACTATCACTAGGATCAGCAGCAGGGCTCAGTGCATCTAGCCTTCAGCAGGGCTTAAGAGGACAAAATTACAAATCCACTACTCTCTTCTCCCTTCAACACCTGTAGAATGAGAGAACGAGATAGAGAGAGAGCAACAAAGAGAGAGAAAGAGAGGGGAGAAGAAGTGAGTCAGTGTGTTTTTGTACATGTCTAAAGGTTTGTTTTGTGTTCATTGACTTCTGAAAGCACATGCTCTGTCATGACTCCTTGTTCCTTAGATACCAGTCTACTCGGAAATAAGCAGTGAAAGGAAGACGGGTAAGAAGGGGAAAATATAGAAAAGAAGGAAGAATGAGAATAAAGAGGGCAAACAAACTAGAGCAGGGGAATCGAGAGACAGCTTTGAAAAAAAGACGAAATGATAATAGCAGGGGAGCCTTCAGTTCTTCTAGATGGGAAAAATATAATAGCGAATTCCCTGTTGCCTCCTTCAACAGTCTGTTATTATGGACGTACTCTGATGAGTCATGCAATGGTAAATAAGGAAAACCACAAACACTAAATTAAATATAACTAGCAAGCATAGGTCCATAGAGGGTTTTCTTAGAGACTGTTATTGAGATGTTACAATATCTTCAGTGGTTCAACTCAGTACAGCAGAACTGCTGAATTGTTGGAATAAACTGAGGACATTTTATAGGATGCCATTCAGCGTAAATGCTAAAACATTACTTCAATATTCCTACTTTAAATGACATGTGCAACTGTTTCTTTTATTTGCTACTTCTGAAATCAACACATTTACACACAAGCACGCATGCACGCACACACACACACACACACACACACACACACACACACACACACACACACATATGCACACACACGCATGCACACATGTGCACCCACACAAATTTACAGGGAAATAGATGAGAAGCACACACCCTGTTTATCATTGCAATGACCCCAATCCAGGCTCTAGGAGGAGAAGGTAGCATAGGGTAACTGGGGCTGTGCATTCATTAGTGCATAATTAACTGCACTGTGCAGTGATAGTGCAGGCCAAGCTTCCTCCAGACACAGGGCTCACATTTAAACTGCACTGTCTCTCCCACATAATTTCCTCTGTCCTTGAGACTGAGATCAGTGATGCACCACACGGCAACAACCAAGTCTGCTTTGTTCTTGTTTTGCTATTTTTATCTGCATTTGTTTGTGTGACTTTTCAGTGCCCTAATGATTCTACTGAATAGTAACCTGATCTGTGAGATGTGTGCGTGTGTGTGTGTGTGTGTGTGTGTGTGTGTGAATGCACATCTGTGTATGTGCATGCCCACATGCATATACTGCACATGTGTGTGTGTGTATGTGTGTGAGTGAGTGCTGACGCCTGCAGATGTTTAATTAAAGACTCCAGAGATGAGTCACCACCTACATCCAATGCCAATGATACTAGTCCTGCTGGGAGAGAGAGAGAGGGAGAGAGAGAGAGAGAGAGAGAGAGAGAGAGAGAGAGAGATGGGTGGGTGAGAGAAAAGGAGGATGACATGAAAATTGTTGGGAAGACAGCTGTGGGTGGAGGAATTGGGGGAAGAGTGAAAAGCTGGAGGGGGGTGAGGACAAGATGGAAAAGAAGGAAAATGACAGTGCAAGAGAATGGGGGGTTGATAGGTGGGTGGATGGATACAGACAGGGTGATAAGAGAGCAGCCCTGACAAGAGGAGAGGGGTGGGTGAGCAAGCACAGAAGAAACAGAGAAGAGAGTGTAAATGAAACAAAGACAATGTCAGAAATTGCAGAGTGGGAGAGGGTTAACGAAGAAACAAAGATGGAAGTTAAAAATGGCAAGAACACTGTTGTTTAGGAAGAACAACGAGAGGAGTTAATAAGAGTTTGGCAGGGAAAGAGAGCAGAAAACCAAATCAGTAGGACTCCAATACACTACAAGGCCAGCTAGTAGGATCTTCTCATCACTGCCATAACTGATTTAAGCCACACAAGAAATGACTCTGTCTCCTCTCCTCTCCTCCCCTCTCCTCTCCTCTTTTCAGCCACATGTCCAGAATGATGTCATTTGACCCTTGGAACGACCAGAACTTTCTCATGATCTTAAAATAGAAACAGACAAACACATTCATTGGTAAGTGACCTGCCCTCGGATCAATACCTGCAAATTAGCTCAGCCAATGATACTGCTTCCGCTGTCAATTCTCACCGTTTCCTTCAATGTGTCGTCAATATCTAATTTTGCTTAATGCAACATGAGGATTTGCCAACTCTTGAATGCATGCACAGGAAAGCAATGGAACAAAGGACCACCACTGTTACTCGACTGAAGGACAGTGCATTTTAAAAACAGAAATCCTCAAAATAGCCTTTTTAATTGGCTCAGTTTTAACCCTTAATTATTAGCTGTGCACAGGCCCCATGTTATTGTTAGTGAAGGTTAATGAATTTTGGCTCTAACAGTTTTGGTTACAGTTATACTTTCCATTAAATACAAAGTAACATCTGGCTTAAGACATCTGAAATTTGGTCTCTAGCTTAATAGCTTAACCCTCTTCATAATAAAGGCCCATGCAAACTAGGTGTAGGTCTCTTTCATCAAGGCCTCCATATGTCAAATAAATACACAAGGATTTGGGCATGCAGTGCTGTAAGTACATGCTGAACCTGCAAATACAAACAGAGTTCACAGATAGAAACACAAACACATACACACACAGTTTACCTTCTTCAGTCATGAGCGCCACAGACCATAAGAGTATGATAGGCCGTATGAGTATGGAATAGAGATAATGTGAGAGGGGAAGAAGGGTCCTTCAGTAGTTCAGCCTCTTCTGCAGCCTCCTTCTACCTCCTCATTTGGGATCAGAATGACTAATCTATCACAGACTACATTAGGTAACCTTATGCTAGAGAGAAACTA
>OMKZ01040773.1:1984-16317 GCA_900302535.1 Neoniphon sammara | reverse complement strand
CCATTATACCACTTATTCATTTTCGACTATATGTTAATAAAAAAATCTCTGTTTCTTTTCAGATGTACATTGCATTAATATCCTTCCATGCACTGGTCATGGTGGCCCTCCATTTTGTTTTCTGCTTTGAAGAAGACTGGTCGAGTAAGTGTCATATTAAACTAGTAACCTGTTTTCAACAGTCCTGAGTAACTGGTTAAGCCCCAAATTCATGAGGGACTTAACTATTTTACTAGCTCACTATATTTGCAGAAGACGAGTAGTTGTCTCTCAGAGCAGCTGGTAGACTAGACAGTCTTACCAATCCTAGAAAAAATTTACTGTTTTCTTCCATATTCCCTTCTTATTTTGAGCTGGTGAGATAGTTAGTAAGGTGCTCCACTTCACCCATCTCTTTTTTTTTGACATGACCTCTCTCCTCCTGTCTCCTCCCCTCCACAGAGTGCAGCAACTTCTCCCCTCCAGCAACTGTCATCCTCCTCATCCTGCTGTGTTTTGAGGGCCTCCTCTTTCTGATCTTCACGGCGGTCATGTTTGGGACCCAGGTTCACTCCATCTGTTCTGACGAGACGGTAAGAGGGTGCACCAGTGATGTCATAACTGTGTTGCTGCGCCTCGCCTAATGACTGAATTTAATTTTGTACTGCATCAGTGGTCTAATGGTTGGGATTTGGGCAGCAAGGTGGGATAAGGAGAAGGGCGATCAATCAAATTAACTGCCTAAGTTACAAGCCACCATGTCGGCAAGCATGCACCCCGTGTCTTTAAGCAAGATGCTGATTCCCCACCAGCTCCCGACCCAGACCTCTGTGGAGAGGAGCAAACCAAAAGAGAATTTGCCTAAGACCTAATATTTTTATTTCAGTGTCCAAATGGTGCTTCAAAGTTCCTATCACCCTGCAAAAGGAAAATTGCTCAGATATGTGGTGTGGGAATTCTGTATCTAGATCCACCCATTTACACAACACACACACACACACACACACACACACACACACACAAAACTGTTAACCTGCTTATCCTGTTATATTGCTCATCCTACTTTTGTAGAATAGAGTGGCACCATTATAATAAAAATACACACAAAAAAACATTAAAGGTGGACTATATAAAATTGCCATGGGTTGATATGAGTGAGAACATTTTGACTGAACTGACCAAAAAATGTGGAATACACATGTAATGTGATGGTTGAGTCTACATGGTTCTCATGATCAGCCCAGTTCACTGATACATTATGTGCTTATTCACATTTTTTTCACTTGAGTCTAACGGGTGCTCGCTTAAATCAACCCTAATCAATTTTGCATTGTGTACCTCTAACTTGTAATCAATAATTAAATGACGGTAATTAAATGTTGCCCTCACTGTTAACCAGTTCAGTTCTAGTGCCAGTATGATTGTGTAGATGTGATTGATGAAGATGAAGTTGCCCACCTTCAGTTTATATAGTTTATTTGGTGCAGTTTATATGGTTCTGGCTGATCCTGACTCTTAAAATAGTTGCAGTGATGAAGGTTAGCAGTTCTGAGTTTGTACAGTCTGTTCACTAAATGATGATACATGTTTGGGTATAAAACAGGTGTTTAACTTGTCTATAGCTTCTGGTTAGTCTGAGATGAGCGTACCATTTCGTTATATATCATGTCAAACCACCCACATGGATGACTCAGTGCTGTAATTTGCACTAAATAGACGATCTGTCCTGATCAGTTTAAATTGTATAGAGTGCTGCTGTTTTCTACCTTATTAGTATGTCTTTCATATACTGCTCTGAGACTGTCAAGAATAACTGAGGCAGTGAGTCATTTAACCCTGACTAAGGCTTTTAAGAGAAATGGTAATAAAGAACGCAAAATATGTTTAATTTGCAAAGCCTTCAAGTGGTTATTTTCTGTCGGCACATTGTTTAAAGTGACGGTTATATATTCACAGGTGTACTTTGATTGGGTGTTTTACCACCACGGCTTCGAATGTGACTCAGAGCCGCAGGCAAGAATCTGAAAGGTTTATTTGCAAAAACGTATAACTACATTTGTACTCATTTTCTACAAATGATTTTGTCCTGTCAGTCAAAAACAAATGCAGAGCTGATTCTGGCTTTTGCACAAACGGACTTTAGATGCAGAAAATATATGTGAAGCATTACATACAACTTTTTTTTCTTCCGGACTGGTATTTATCTCTGAGCTTCCTTCATTTTCATAAACAAATATCATGTCTGCTGTATCTTCCACCCACAGGGCATCGAGCAGCTGAAAAAGGAGGAGAGAAGATGGGCCAAAAAGTCAAAATGGATGAACATGAAGGTGGTGTTCGGCCACCCGTTCTCGATAGCCTGGCTGAGCCCCTTTGCAGCGCCCGACCACGGCAAAGCAGACGTGTACCAGTACGTTGTCTGAGACCTGGAAACCAAAGCGAGCTCAGCGTGCGTTCACACACAGCCAGCCGGGCCCTGCTGTGGACGCGGACTGATGATGAGTCCAAGTGATGGGTTATGGTCTTTCATCCTTCACGACTGGATTTCACTGAGCATGAACTCCTCTTAACCACTTTTATTTTTTTTCCCTCGTTTATATTTCAGGGTGTTCTATTGTGAGCTGTTGTCTTGTTCAATCATACTTTTTTATTAAAGCTTGTCACTTTCTTTTTATTTTATTCATTTCTTTTTCGGTGCTGACTGATATTTGTGAGGTGTTGCTGTTCTGCTTCCACTGGGGAAAAAAAAAACTCTGCAAAACATTCAAACGTATGAGACATCTCAAATTCAGCTGAAGACCTTGTTGAAATTAAGCATTTAATGAGGAGAGCTGAAGCAAGACCAGAGACTGAATTCTGCTATCTTTAGTAAGGGAAGACCTTCTACAGTGCGTCTCATCATTTCCTGCTTCCGAGACTAAATGTGAACCCGAGGTGAAATCCAGAATGTTCCTGCTGAAAGCAAAGCAGTCCAGGTGCCTAGACAGCCACCTGGTTTTGTCTTCCTGTAAACATTGCTGTGATCACTTCTTCATTTTTGCTGTATTTCTATCATTTGCAATTGTCTTACGCTGAATGCTGCAGATGATTTGCCTTAGCACAGTGCATTAGTGGACAGTGTTGTTTGGTAGTTGTAAAGACATTTCTGTCATTCTGCCTTAACCTGACACTCTGGGCTGGATAGGAACAGGATTTTGGTTAAACACTATTTGAAATAGCTTTCATGCCAGCCTGCTTAGATGCCAGATGAATGGGTTTGTTCACATAATGAAAACAATGTATTTTGAGAGTAATTTAGACTCTTTTTCTGTGACTGACATGGTTTTTTTCTTCTGTAGTGAACCCCATCCATCTGGTAGTGCAAGAAAGGTGGTATAAACACCACACATGACATGTAAATACTGTTTGAACCAGGTTTAATAGGAGTTTGTCCTCTGACAGGGCAAAAAGCCAAGTCTGTAGTCAGGCCAAAGCAGGTTTCACTATAAGGGACATGGCTGCAGGACACAGAGAACAGGAATAGGCTCACGGTTGGAACGGCCAGTCCAAACCCTGCAGGGGTTTGGGACACTGGTGGACGATTGTTTGAGTCAGCCTTTGTCCAACAGAGTGGCAAGATGTCTAACTGGATACCTGACAGGATGGGAAATTACCACCCTTGACCAAATGCTGGTTAATTTTGTTTGTCACTGGGAAGTTTTGACACTTTTTCAGCTAAACAACCGATCTGTTTTCTATTTCTAGAAGCAATTTGGCTTGCGGAATAGTCGGTGTGGCCTTTCAATTTTGGAATCCACCCAGCACTTTGACCTGTGGGAGAAGAAATCGGTGTCCTGCCACCTGATTGCTGGAATATGTGAAAAGTCTGTGTGTAGGAAAGTGCCCATGAAGCTCGCCAGCCTTTTTGCTTGGGAATCATTTCCATTACTTCACCAGCTTTAGATGGAAAGTCAGGGAATAAAGCAATACATATTGCTTTCTGTATGCACTGACCCTAAGTGTAATTGCCCAACCCTAAATTGATAGAATTTCCCCACAGATAATCCAGTTTGCTACAGATCATGATTATGAGTCTGACACAGAAAAAAAGCCTTACAGGACAGAAACACCGTTAACATTTAGGCCAGTGGAAAATATGCACTGAGGCCTGAAAGGAAGTGTGTTTTGTCACCACTGCACACAATGCTAGGTCACCCAGCGTATAAAAAGTTTTCAGTGCATCCAACCTGCAACTGTAGATTTTACCATCAGTGATGAGTAATTTGATACTGGCAGTAAATAGGCCACATCAAAACATTTAATCCTAAAAATGCCTTTGCCCAAATGTGTTTAAAAGCCTTACAGACACGTTTTGATGATGATCGAAAGACTTCAGACATACGTTTTGCCATATTTTGTGCTTTCTGAGGGCAGGCATTTATGAAATAACGCCTATGCATGAGTGGAGTTGTGCAGGGATTATTGCATTGTTAATAATCAGTGGGATTTTTTTCCTCCTAAAATCATTAGTGTTTTTAATAAAAGAGAAAAGTTGTCATCATCATTTGGAAATGCAATGGTTCTATCCAGTTTGCACATACACCAGCTTGTTATTTTTCTTTAATTGTTCGTTCAGTACTGTGTGGTCAGGTATGAATGCCATTTATTGTGCTTGAACCACATAATGTTGATTTTTTGTGATTATTGTGGTATATGTTTAAAGGGGAATGAAATAAAATACTATGATGTCATGCTGCTTTGGGTAAGTGTTACAAATAATTCACTCAGTTTATATTTTAAAGTCTTGGATGGAATTTGAAACTTAAGACAAATTTTGGTAAACAGCTACAATAGTCAGGCTATCTAATTAAAAATGACTGAATATGAACACAATCAGTCATCACTGATGCAAGTGATGATGACTGATCTGTACATTATACACATTTTAGGTGCAGGAATACAACAAATGCAAAATCATTCTTATCCGTCATGCATTTGAAGAGCAAAGTGACAATCTGATCTTATGCCTTTTTGACAGACATTTAAAAGTTGGAGACTGGCCGAATGTAGCACAAGGCCCAATACAATTGCTCAAGGCTAACATTAGTCACAGTAAGTACTCTTTTCATTAGTCACTCAGTCTGTCTTTGCATGCAAAGAGGTATTAAGCTGGACAGGTATCAAGTTCCAGTTTGTTCTAGAAAATAAGGGACTGGTGGCTTTTTGATGCATCATATCTTCACCCACTCAAATACAGAAGCACTGTAAATTCACAGATTACAGTTCACATCTATTTAAAATCCTCTGAATACAGAGCATCCTCAGGATACTAATCTGTTGGAAGTAGAAAGCTGTTAGAACTTCTTACACAATCAATACATAATCAATAAAGATGAGAATTTCTCTTGCCAGGTGAGATGTTTATTCAATCGTTATTTAACAGTGCTTCATCTCTCAGTGGAGATGGCAGTTTACACATCCTTAAAACTTCCTATAAATACAAGATATTTACACTTTTACAAATATTGGTTTCACATTATTTGTAAGACAAGGTGTGAGTTGTTTATATCAGAGCAAACACAGACTGTCTGTCCGTTAACTCACAATATCTCCCACAATCCATAAGGGCAATGACACTGCCACAGGTTACAGTTAAAAGTTGAGCTCATGACAACATTAAAGTTGAGTAAAATTAGTACAGCTGCCAGTGGGGACGAATGATCTGCACATATTTTAGGTGCAGGAATAAAACCAATGCAAAATCATTATCTGCTGTTCATTTTTCTGCATCTCCTTCATCAATCAAGATAATTCAGATTGAACAAAGAAAGATTGCTCTCTTGTAGGCCCTTGTGGTGCATACATCTTGAATTAAATGAGGTCCTAGTAAATTAATTTTTTTTTATTTTATTTTGCAGTGCAGGATCTTAATTTGTCAATATGGCAGGCCTTGACAGGTCATGATCATATTTCAGTAGTTTTCTAATATTCGTGCACAACCACATCTACAGTTTATGTGTACACTGATATAAACACAACACACTCAGGGACACACCGCTGTCACAGGACTATAAATGTGGCTATTGCAATGCTTTGATTGGTTGTCTTACAGTGAGAGTGGGTTCACAGGTTGATGGTTTGCCCTCATGTGTTACTGTTAACACGGCAGGAAAAATGCAGGCACAAAAAGTCTTCTGAATCAAAAGCACAGATTATAGATATTAAAGGTAGGCTAAGTAATGTAACACACCCAGGATCCAAAAAAAGTGGAGATACAAACAACTGAACACGCTCTGATATCACCGCAGCTGCATAACTATGAGTGATGAGAAAGGCTCAGGTGTTAATGATCTCCAGTTTTGCAAAATCCCATGCGGTGTGTCCAGCCCTGCTCTTCAGGAGCCTGTGTAGCATCACTCATCCAGCCTTTACTATGGTAGATAGCTGTATAATCACATTGTCACTGCAATCGCATTAACAGGGATGCATGTAAATTACGTGATACAAAACCTGCAGTTACAGCTGCAGCTGGAAGGACATCTGATATATTGTGCGTTGCTGCAGTGGGGTATTACAGACAGAATACGAGCAACAGATATTATAGCTACCATTATGCATTTATATTATGATGGTTGATATGTATCAAAACAACAGCAAATTGTGAGGTCAAAGTACCATGCCATAAGGTAACCTTTGATGTCACTTTCAGGTAAATCCCTGTACATCTACAGTATACTTACTTATGCTTACTGAAATATCCTCCCAGTAACATGTATTGCCATTATTAATATTCAATTATTAACGTTCAAAACCCCTTCTCTATTATACACATCACAGTGTTATGGGATATAAAGGAAGTATAATGTTGTTGCTCTTTTATTGACAACTGACCACTCCAAGGATGTGGAAGGAAGCATTAAATGCAACCACATAATGGTTTGATGGATTGATATTCATGATTTGCAACAGAATAATCTGTGATTGCAAATGCAGGGCACATAACAGCTCAACAGGCAATCAATAGGCCATTTGCTGCTCCTGACACTGGAGAAACAGCTTGACCGCTAAGTTAAGTCACAAGCTTGTCTGTATAAATAAAATGAAGCAGCTGATAGGAAGGTCACTCTGATATGAACTGACATATCAGGATGCTTTGGTGTGAGTCATTTGGGTTCAGGCCTTGGTAGGAACATGCACAGTGTCATGAAATGGAAGACCAGCTGCCTCTGAATCAGAAATGTGTCGTGCTCGTACCTTGAGGTTGAGGTCGAAGCTATCGAGAAAGACAAAGGCAGTCAGCAAATTCTTACCAGGGATGAGCCTTTCAGCGCTACATTGGTGTGATGCATCATATTGTGAGAAAATAAGTGTGCACCTAGTAAGCTAAGTACTTCAGTTGAAACATCACCTTGAGCATGCACATAATGCAATGTCAGCGTAGGGTGTTTACAGTGAGTGTCATAGTAACTTAGGAAATATGACAATAAAAAACACTTTGGTGATCTAACGGCTGCAATGCATAATCCATAGGTTGATTAATGATGACATCATGCATACTGCCAGTGATACTATTTGTCCATTGCTCATGTACAAAACCCAAATGACTGACATCTGACTATAGGTCAGTCTGTCAATACACCATGACACTCACTCATCCAGACAATGCTGCTGGTAGCCTGTATTCATGTCGGACCGCATTATCTCTGTCTCTTTCATTTTCTTTCTCATTCACTCCTATTCCGTCAGGTGATGAGTTGTGCTGTAGCCGTCTACGGAAACTTCCCAAAAACAGCTTAGAGCTAAAACCATTTTTGCTTCTCTTTAAGATTATAGACAAAAATGATTTCAGAGCTTTTAGGAATCTGTTACCTTATCTCCGCTAGCCAGGCTTTAGCTGTGCCATGGCTCGTCTGGCATGAGGTCAGCATCTCCACTGATTTTAGAAATGGACCAAACAAGGCTGGGCTACAGGTGGGTCAGCAGTGTTTCATAACCTGGCCAAGGCAAAGGATGAGGCCTCACTGATTCAAAATTTAACATTTCCTATATGGGGGTATACGATTTGTGCAGCATTAATAGATCACAATTTTATCTGTTTATTATAAGAAGTAATGCTCCTTTTACTCTCTGAAAGCGAATGTTAATTTGAAGTGCATGCAATCCATTTGCTAATTTCAAATCTTGCTGTTCTTTGGCTGGACGGATAATCAGTGGAGATGCAAACCCAAACACTCCATGCCACAGCCGACCCAAGACGCGCTGAGCAGACCTAATGGAGACATGACATTATTCATCTCTCTTGGCCACTGCGCTGTGGTGTCCGTCCTGCGGCGATGCCCTCTGCAGTACCAACAGACCAGAGAAGGTCAAGGAGATTCCCACCCACCACAACGTTATCTGAGTTTCCCCAAAGATCAATTGGCCCAGGAAAGCCTGCAGGAAAAAAAGATCATGGTTTTCCCTTAATCAGTATGATATTCGCTCAACGACTGCACTGCCAAATGTAATTCTGATTAGTTTATAAATCTATAAACTACTGTCATTAGTTTGCAATGATGTGATATGTCAAACGAGAAGCTGCACTTTGACAAGAACTCCCTTTAGGTATTTCACTAGGACAATTAATTCTAGATATAGCCCAGCCTATTTTCTAAAATGAAGCAGCAGATAGGAAGGTCACTCTTAAATGAACTGACACTCCGCTACATTCTGCTGTGAAGTATTTGGCTGCAGGTCTTGAGAAGAACAGGCACTCATCTTCCAGCGAACAGCAGAGTACCGAGACTACCAAGACAAGACAGTTAAGGGCAAGTAAGAGAGGCTGCTACTTACAGAAGAGATGAAGTTGGAGGCGGTGGTAGTCACAGTGGCTCGGGTGGAGGAAGAGGAGTACCTGAGTGCCTTGGCGAGGAAGGTCCACATCACAGCATTGCAGGTGAAGAGCAGCCCGCCACACAGCAGCCTCAGAGGGATATGGAGCTGAGGAAGGACAGCAAACAAGTGCATGACAGCTTGTTGTTTTCTGCTCCCACGGGTGTTTTCATACTGAAATGTGGATTGTTTTAGACACACCTGAGCTGAAATATGAATGTATAGGCTCAGAGGTGTATCCCACAATGCATCAACATTTTAACATGCATATCATAAAATTGCTTCTTTCAGTATATCTCCAGGTATTAACATTTTATGACAGCTGACAGGGAACATATTAAAGGGTAATGTCGCCTTTATATAAGACTATAAAAAATGTAACATCCATATTTTTCTTTTTCATAACTGATTAGTCAGTGGATGATTGGTAGTTTGGCTGAATGTAATTTAAGAAAAAGTGTGATTGCAAAATGAAATGTGATCAATTCTGTTCCTGTATCCTGCTGAGTTAATACTTGGCTGTTGTTTCTTATTTCAAATGTTTATAATCTATCAGTGTCATCAGTGTACTAAAATTGAGTGCAAGTTTCAGCATTTATTCATGTAATTATTTTATTTAACTTTCTTCTTTTGACGGGGTTTTTAGATAAGCCCATAAGTGATTTCTGATAATCTGCATAATGTTATTTATGTTTCTTTCTTTGTTTATTTATTTTAAATCATATCGAATAATTTGAACATGAATTTCCCTCGATCAGTCAGTCCTGTGCTTTTGCAGAAATGTCGAAGTCGTGACTGTAAGGTGAAAATCCTGCAGTTCAATTCAAAGTGAACCGTCATCCGGTTGAAAATGTATAAATAAATGTCCGATGACTTTGGCTTCAGTAGCTCAATGATCAAAGGGGATTCTCTGGCTGAGTGGTTGAGTTCATAATATATCCATGGTTGAGTTCCCACATGAAGATTCAAATTAAATCTATTGCAATGCACGATGGCTGCATATAGGCCTTGCGGTACGTTCTACAAAACCCTTACTTTTAATGACAAATAGCTAGTTTTGTGTTCAATGTTCAGTTTTGGCAGGCTATTTTAATTATCATGAGATTTGGGGTCAGAGTAGCTTATATAGACCTAACGTGCTGATCAAATTACAACATGAGAGGAATGTGCCGAGTCTGAAGGTCATTTAATGCAGATGACCTCTTTACAAATGTGGCATGACATTTGCCTCTCTTGCACAATTGCTTTTCTCCTTAACAAAACGACCGCGCGGATACGAGTTGCACGCTTACAAAACAACGCGATAACTCCAGCTCGAACAGGGTCGCACGAACTGCAATGTCGTTCTGCACGCGGCCACGGCACGAGAGAGCTGGGCTCCCACAGCACGCTGCGTCTGATGATGCTGATGGTGCTGATGCTGCGAGCTGGAGTCAGGCAGGGGAGAGCGGGGAGAGCCCAACTTCCCGCCAAGGCTCCCTGAGAAATCACCCCCGCCTGCAGGCGCGGTGGCACTGCATTATGCAAAGCCAGCCCAATCCCCGTTCTTTTAATAATTAAAGCAACTTTAACTGCGGCGATGCCTCACCCAGTCACAGGCGGTAGTTTCGTCAGCTTGTCTAAATTTCCGCTGCTCTCCCCACGTCCGGAGTCCGGTTTCACAAACCCCCTTCAGGTAGTCGGCTCCGAGAGACAGCTTGGCCGACGACGACGCCACGGCTCCCAAAAAACCCGCCAGCAATGCATAGAAAACTCCGGGAAACATGTTGATGACAGGCGAGGCACATAATTTTTTCTAATCCATCATTACATGTCTGCCACCACTGGTCCGGATTGAGCTGCCTGTGTGTCACTGAGCAGCACGCTTTGCTGCACTTCCTACCAACAGCCGTCCGGTGGCAGTCACACCAATCCAAACACAAGGTGCGCGTGGAGCAGTGCAGTGGTTGGACCAAAATGCCCGTGTTGCATTGTGGGAATTGTAGTTTTATATTGTAGGAGCACCATGCTTTTTTATCATTGACTGAATGAGAGATGATGACTTGGAAGGAATGAACCACAATGAGTGTCTCCCATGTAATCAATGTGCTTTAGTGTACAACACACGTGACATTTTGAATGATTAACGCAAAGTGGAGTGAGATAAGCAGAGTTTGATTGTACAAAATATACAGTGTACTGACAGTCGACCACATTACTGATTGTTCGTCCCTCCTCTTCTTGTGTTTTTATTAATAAAGGCTGGAGTAGAGGACAATCAATGCTAATGTAATGTCCTTGAGTGGGGCAGAGAACGGCTCACAGTACATCAGGCGAGGCTAAATGTGATTCAACTTGATCCAGACTGCTTGAACCCCAAGGACGGGCTCCTGTTCCCTTCAGCATGCTGATGAGCTGCATTATAAAGGCTCATTACACTAAAACACACAGGGTAATAAGTGGAATGGATGAAGGGAGTGTGGGCGTCAGGGATGGATAGGACACGCATGCACACACACACACACACACACACACACACACACACACGCACGCAAGCACACACACACACACTTACACACATGCAAACACAGACACACAGTGCCCTCATATCTGTGCCCTTTAGAAAGATGAGGCTGTCAGAGAAGTGGAACTGGAACAAGGCTAAATTATTCTCCTAATTGCGGGTAGAAAGAGGAGCTATCATCATGAATGTATGGGCCTGTAATAACTGCATTAATCAGCGCATTGAAGTAAGAGATGTCTATCTCTTCATCAGGCTTTGTAGCTAAACATTTGCCATTAGATGATGAGAGGATGAGGAGAGAAATAGATGCAACGGATTCCAGTGGCATCAGTGTTGAAAACAAATTTATAACAAATTAGTTTTTCTATTTGAAAGATAAATTTAGCTATTAAAATTATAACTGTTTAGCCAGCCTCAAATTTCTACAGATATTAATTGATGAACTTCAGCTGATGATATTTTGCACTAAAATGGATATATTGCTCCTTGCAAACAAGCTTTCGATGTCTCCAGCAGGCTCTAAAACCTAAACCCAGATTTGTTTTTTGGCCAGTAGATGTCTCTAATGTTCTTTAGAGAAACAGCACATCCACCATAACTTCATATCAAACTCTAATATTCCTCCTCAGGATGTTAATCATTGACTTCAGCACAGCTGACCTGTGACACAACCTGTATAATTTCTCTGTAAAATATGATCATGATCATTAAAAAGTCAGTTTGAAATATTAGCCCATTGCCCGTTGGTGCTTTGACAGCTTAGGACCACAAATCAATATTACCTTTCCATCTTGACAGCTGTGAGTGATAAAATCTAAATTAGTCTATAAAGCAGTCCTTATGACATTACTGCTTTGAACACATCTGCATGATACAATCAAGTTATGGTGTGTTTAACTGACAGGTTTGTTAAACAGTGTTTTAACCCCATGAATTCTGATTTTCCCTTAAATTTCTGCTTAAATAGCTTCAAGGCTGTATTTTTTTCCACATTTTATGACTATGTCACATTCATATTCTGTATCTGCTGGTTGTTATCTGCTGGTTGTTATACTACATTGAAGCGACATCACACTTATACTGAGTGAAATATTCAAAGCCAAGATGCCATTGTTTTATGGCTGCAGCATCATATCAAATAGAAAATATTCAGATGTCTTGTGCTTCATTTTATACACGTTTCCCTTTAAGTAAGCATGACATGTTTGTTATCCTTAGAAACGTTTTGATCTCCACTAGAATTTAAAATAAAGTTCTGCGGGTCTGGACAATACTCGGCCATGCATCTGTAATGAGAACCCCACCGGTGGGACCAATAGAGTTGAAAAAGTGAAGAAAAATTGGGAACAGAAAACCAAATCAAAAAAATGGATAATAAAAACAAGAGCTTAAACAAGAACATCACAAGCTTGAAGAAATAGGACCAGAGCTGTGTGGGAGGGGGGGCTTTTGTGTGTGTGCGTGTGTGTGTGTGTGTGTGTGTGTGTGTGTGTGTGTGTGTGTGTTTGCTTGTGTGATTGCCTCTGCACACCAAAAGGCACATGTGTAAGGGGATATGAGAGTAGCGGGAAACGGAAGTGCAGTCCACAAGAAAAGAAAGTGAATGACAAACTGAGGTTTTAGAGTCGAGGTAAGTTGTAGGTTTTATCGCAGCAGCTTCTTCACCAGTCACTCTGAAACAAGCTTCAGAGGAATGACAGTCTTCAGCCAGTCACATTATGAGGCAATCATCTTTCTAGAGTGTCCCTTTTGCAGGAGAAGACTGAAATCAAGCGAGGCCATTAGCTGTTATCTTCTCATTTGGAGATTCCAGCCTGAAGGGCCTTTGACAAACAGAAGTGTCAAGCTAAAGCACTAATTGGGGTCCTTCTCCTCCTGTTCAGCTGAGCAATAATTGAGCCTACTGGTGCTAGTGGCATTTTTTCCTGAACCCCTGTCATAGCCTTTCTGTGTCTTTGTCTATCTCGTGTGTTTTAAGTCCTGTACCCAGCCTCCGAGGAGACTTTAATGGAAAGACTGTCCTCAGAGTGAAGGGCTCATTAGTGTAAAGACTCTGCACCATGGCCTTTACCTTAGCCAGACAAAAATAGATTCTGATGAAGCATTCCCTTACAAAACCAAATCTTGTGAAATGGACCTTTATACCACACTGTTGCACCTTTTCTTTTCTGTTTTCCTTTTGCATCAAGTTCTGTGAGACTCCATGAACATGCTTACCTATTAGACCTCTTCTTTCCATGAGGGATGCAATAAAAACTGTAATAAACCTATATTTAGCAGACTTTGACTATTTGGTTATAAGATGGTCTTTGTGCAACGAGGCCACTCTGACACAATTTAGCGTGCATGCACGTCACTTCATAAATGTAGAGCCAAAATAGTCTCGATAAATGATGCACCTTACCACCCCAAGTTTTTATCTAACCAAACAGGTTGCTATGAGAAGATTTAGTCATGAATATGCACTCTAAATCACATGGGTGGTTGGGATGTTTATGGTCACATGGAAATGCTCTTGCTAAGTGCCTCGGTGTTGATTTACAGGTCATAAATACCCATCCTCTCTCTTCTGGAGATGTAGAGGTTCTCCGTCCTTGAGGGTGATGATTTAGCATGGAGGGTTCCTGACTCACAAGGAGTCAGAGTGTGAATTGTATAGTCTCCATTTTCATTTCTACCTATCCTACACTGCAAAAATAATCTTCATCTTAACATCTCACTTAGTCCCATATTCAGTTTTAAAATTTAGTTTTTCTTCAAACAAGTGGAAAAATCTGCCATTGGGATGAGATAATCCCACTTGTTTCCAATGCAGTTTCACTTGTTTCAGGATTTTTTCTGGAAACAACTGTAAATATGTTGAAACAAGGCAAAATAAGGCAGATCAGCCCACTAATATCAAGAAAATCTTGAGAACAAGTTGGTTAGCATTGGAAAGAAATGTCATACCACTGGCACAGATTTTTTCACTTGTTTTAAGATTTTTTTTTTTTTTTTTTTT
>OMKZ01040763.1:28685-46626 GCA_900302535.1 Neoniphon sammara | reverse complement strand
TTCTGAAAGTGTTTTTGTTGCACGCATTTATACATCTCCATTACATCTGGTAAATGTTATTACAGTCAACAAAGTCCGTGACTACATTTAGGAATGGAAAGTTCGGAACCGTCAATTATCAATTACCGCTATTGCCTGTAAAAGTAACCAACATAAAATTCAGATGGTGGAATTGTTTTCAATTGTTGGTTCTTTGTCAGAGCCAGACAGAGAGTGCAAAGAACAAAGCCAACAAGAAAATATGAACAAGAATCTGTTGCAAAATAATGAAACGGGCTGTAACCATCAAAAGCAGTTCTGTAGCCACATGGCCTTTACTTTCTGTCTTTGCTGTGACGGTTAAAACACTGCAGCTGACATGAAATACAATGAAAACTAAAAGCATTTCAGAATAATAGATATTAAGCCAAAAAGAAAGCAAGATAGTTGTCTTGACATTTAGAAAACGACCCTTTGAATCACACGAGCCCTCAACTGACACATTTAAAAAAAAAAATCATGGCTTTGTTTTCTTTCTGAGAAATCAGTATGAGCCTCCTGTGGCAGCATTTGAAAGCAGCAGGGCTGCAAACCAAAGAGGGCCCATGCCATAAAATCTCAGGGAATCCTCTCCATATTCCTCTATGGCTGCAGTAATGCTGACAGTAAGTAGCAGGACCTCTTACAGAACTGTTGGAGCAGGTTTGTATGTAATTTACATACAAGAAAAGAAATAGTCATTGAAAAAAATGAGGCATGGCTTTACAACAAAACAATTATATGAAAGTCTATAAAAGACGGGTGTTGTGAAAGATGGCAGTAGGTTGCTGAGGCAGTTCACACAGTGGCCTCTAATGGCTCATAGGGGCAGAGCCACAATCTGCTGATGACAGATGGTAAGATGATATTTTTCATACTGGAAGAACTGACCCTCATATCAATGTGGCAACCTGGCTATCACCCAGTCTTCACTCCTCTCCTGTTTTTACTCATTGTACTTATTTTACTGCACAGCACCGTTGTATAGATGCCTGCACCTCTGATTCTTAGTGTGTAACATTGGAAATCCACAATACCAGTATTTTGGGTCTAAGTTGTGCTCAATAACTTCAAACTTAGCCATTTTAATTTCCTCGAAATTACAAGGTTTCAGCGCAGACTGACAGCCTTGAGGCTGCAGGATAATATTCTCCCCAACCGTCATTTGTAATTTAAAAGCAGATCTTAAGAGCCAGATTCCGTGCCATGTAGTATTTTGCCAAAATCAAGACATAAACAGCAAAGAAAGTGCACTGAGGGAGTTTTTGCTAGTAGCCTACAGTATTGTGCCATTTTTGTGAACATAAGAGCAGAAGCTGTTGTGACTTTCACTTTTGGAATTCTGTTTTGCATTAGTAGTGTTTGCTGCAGTTGGCGCATGGTGCCACTGCCAGTCTTTCCAGTTTACAAGGGTTGCTCCACCCATCCTGGACCTGTTGGATCAGGCATTAATCCAGGTTATTTCACATAACATGCCCAGTGTCTCCTCAAGGCATGATCTGAACTGTTTTACTTCAAAACATAAGGCCTGATGCATTCTAAGAGTATGATACTACACTGAGAATGTGTGAATAAATGTGTTAAAGGTTTTCAAAATTATTGTCCATTCCACCCTCAAAAAGGACAGCTTTACAGTTTCAATCAAATACGTTCTAATGTAGTCTAAGACAAAATACACTGGGAATAGCAGCATCTTGAACATCAGCTCCCCATCAGTGAGTGTGCCTGGCCTCAGACAGTCTGTGCAGGAGAGCCCCCTACAGCATTTTCCACAAAGCTGCAAAGCTGGCTAGACATCACTGCCTCCTGGATCTCAGTTTGGTCCTACAGTGTCAGGGTGTTTCAAGTGGAGAGGATCAAAGATAAGCTTCTACGTCTGAAAAGAGATGTTCTAGACATGTAACTTCTGTTTATTAAACATTTACATTGTTGCTAATGGACACCAACCTCAATGAGAGTGTCTAGCATATTCCTAACCAAGCACTTCTTTCCTGCTAGACAGATGAATGCAGAACTCTTTGAATGACATTTGACTGTAGGACAGGTGAATGCGTGTTTCTAGGACTCATTTCAACATAGACTTGATTTGCAAACTTTCTCAGCTGTGCATTACCAATACTCCAATTCAAATTACACCTAGTGGCAATAGTCAGATTTGCATGAGGAGTGAGCTGCATAAAAACCCCATTTTTACACAAGCAGATCACAAAGGACCATTTTTTTTGTAACCATCATTACTTAAGCGCCATGGTTATTTTCTCTGCTTTAATCTATAGTTTGTTCTATAGAATAAAACATCTCTGAAATTTGAGTTGTTTATGATAAATATTGCACAGGTATTACTAAGGAGGTCAGTTAATTTAATCAATAATATGTGAACCCTTTAGAAAAAAGTCTTCAAGGACAAAATGTATTTTTTTTTTTTTTTCATAAATAAAGCCCCGGGTGGAAAAGTTCAGCTCCTAGACCCAGACATATTTACACTTTGGTCATGATCACTGGATTTCTAAATTATGCTCACTTTGCAAACTTAGCTGAAAAGACAAAATGGGTTTTATTCCATGACTGAAATAAAATATTTCTCATATCCAAGTGCCCATAACATAAAAAGAATAAGAAAAAAAGACACAAATTCTTCAATCACAGGGGAATTCTCAAAGCATGTAGCACATCTTGTATACCTACGACAGCTTTCAGACATACAGACCATATAATGGTCAGGCGTGGAGAACCAGTTTACAGTACATGTGATAATGTCCAAACACTGATGCAAGGGAAAGTTACAACTTAAATAAAGACACATATGTTTCTTCTTTACTGAGTTTTCAAAATCAAAAGACTCACTCCATAAATTTCACTGTCAGTATGTGAAGGCTTTAAATCTGTCATAACTCTTACGCACAATGAAAAAAAAAAAATTAACACCATGAGTTGGCATTATTCTCACTTTCAGTAGCAAACAAAAGAAATCATCCGCATGTTATTTCCTTATGGCTAAAAGTAATAACTGATTATTACTTTTTTCAATCAGTTTTCATATAACTACACAGACAGAGGCAATGCTATCAATACAATGTTTCTACGAATACAGTTTTCAAAATAGAACCACAGGAAATCTGTAGAGAGTACTATCAAAAGGTAGAATCAACCTGCAGTAGAGTCCTAAGGAACTCACAAGTTCCTGCTCCTGAAGGATGCATATTGAGTCAGTGGTACAACTTAACATGGGGGGGCGCCGCCGCCTCTGTCTGACACCTCGTTGCTATAACGCTGGCCGTCCATTCAGTTTGTCGTGCATGAGGGCGATGGCCCCGCCGGTGAAGTCTCTGAGAACCTGCACCGTCTCCCGTTGGAGCTGCAAGGATTCGCGCACAAACTCCTGCTGAGTCTCCGCCAGCTGTTGCACCGACTCGGACAGAAGCTCCAGGGAGCGCGACACAGTCTCCAGCAGGATGTTGGTGGCGTGCTGCTCTTGAAGGCTCAGCGACGCGTTCTGCAGCATGCTCTCCCTTGCGTTCTGCGACGGCTGACCTGTCGGAAGGGCGGCCGTTGAGGACGAAGGTGCGGGTGAAGGCTGAGGGGCTCCGGCGCCTTGCTTCTGGACGCCGTTATTTCCTTGATGATCCTCAGAGGGTTTCGCTGCCTGAATGGATGGCAACATGTCATCCCTTTGGTCATCGTCAGAGTCCGCGAATGCAGCTTCAGAGTCTTGAGTCAAAGAAAAAGGAGTATCAGTGTTTGTTTTACGCAAAATGTAACACAAGTAGGTTTCTCAAAGCAAAATTGAACTTTGGTAGTCCATTGGGTTGTATAGTGTAAGTGGACATGATATGAGTCCACATGGTGGTGAAATATCCTCATCAGTGCATGCACACAAATACAGATACGAAAACACAGACATCATATCTGTATCCCAGTCATCTACTGATTGGAAACACTGGCAGGACAACATCCTGTCCTCCACTGTAATTGTAATAATTCTTAATGAATGCCTGAAAAACACTTCCTTGGATATTTACACAAATATTGATGCCACACGTATGTTCTCTACACTGGAACCAAACTAAGTTTTATTACCCTTTTTTTTGGAGGAAATTAAATGTTTTTTTCTTGTTATTTTCCTATTTAAATTAGAAATGACATCCATCAGGTAGCGTCTGCAGGAAAATTATGCATACTAACCTTGCACCATGAATAAACAACTTGATATTACTTTCACAGATCATTGTAACTACACAAGAAAGGGGCACAGGGGCTTGTTATTTTTTATATTGTCATAATCTTGTTTGTTTGCATTTGTTTATGTGCTAAAAGCAGTGTTTTGGGACTTTTTGCCCGCTATGGAAGTGAATGGAGAGATACAAATTAGTATTATGGATTAGCAGCCCAGTGAAGCACAGAGCAACTAATGAGGATATTTCACCATCATGAGGACTCAGATCACATCCAGGTAACTATACAACCCAACACTCTACAAAAGTTCAATTTTGCTTTAATTTCCAACAAATTATTGGTCACACTCACCTTCTATAGGAGGTATTTCATATTGCGTTTCAAAGGCGGGCTGTGATGAGTCCCCTGCAACATTCAATGGATTAAAAAAAAATAATTTATCTCAGTATGTTCAGGAATATTTCTGTCTATGAACATCTTAGTCAAGCTACTTAGAAGCACTCACGAGATGAGCCACTGTAGTTGGGCATGGACTGATCGTCTTTGGCACCAGGCTGGGTAGGTCCACTCATGGAATAAGGGAGCGGTGGGGGCATTGAAGCCATGTCCAACCCTCCGTTGGGGGAGCTCTGCATTCCAATCATGTCCTCCTCTTCCATTTCATCTTCCTCCTCTGGAACATCGTCGTCGTCTCCAAGTGGCCCAAAGTCACCAGTGCTCGGGTCTCCCTCATCCATCTCCAGAATCTGGTGCACTATTCGCTCTGTTTGCGTGAGGTCTCGTGACAGTCGTGAGTTGAGGCCCCTGTTGGGTACTGTCCCTGACCGCATGGCCGCCACTTTCCGCTTAGTGTCACACTTGAGGTCGGACCACTTCTTGATGACCTCGATGACTTCCCGTTGGCACTCCCCAATCTCATTCACACGAGCAGTAATCTCCGCCCAGGTGCGCTTCTTAATGTCTGTTGGCACGCCACGGTTGAATTTGCCTTTGAGTTGAGAGAAAAAGCAGCCGTTTAAGTGTTTGCCTCGACATGCTGCTCTGTCACTAGTGGGATTAAATCCAACAGAAATTTTTTTTGGCTACAACGAGTCAACCTTAACATGAAACCCCCACCATACATACAATTGCTTTATTAAACTTGTGAGTGCATTCTTAAGAAATCCCTGCCTGCAACGGCCATTTCTGCTTCTGTTTTGCGTGATCTTCATACGGTAACTAGAGTGGAGAATGAGAACGTTCACTTTCCTGAATGTGCAGAAATTATATATGGGACGCACTGATCTATAAACTCTACTGCACTCATCTATACTATAGGTCTGTGATGGAATCTTATTCACTAAAGACAATGAATCCAAACATTTACATACAGGCAATAATTATACAACCATTCTGCAGGGCATAAGCCTTGAAAGTCACCCACCCACAACAACCAGACGATGTTTTCTCACTTCATCCAGCAGTATGTGGACTTCACTGAAAGTAAAACGGGCTTTTCTTTTCTTGAAGCGAGTGACGCTGTCTTGGTTGTAGTATAAAGGTGAAGACATCCTCCACACACTGTGAATTTCTACTTCTTCGGCTGTCAGCAGTCCTCGGAGCAACAGGCTAATTAACAACACAAGAAAAAGTGAAAGAGCATGTTAAGTCTTGAATGTTAAAATATTGGCATTGCCCCAGTGTTTTCATTTGTTTCATAATGAGCGTCTTTAAGGGGTATTCAAATACATTTCACGTGACAATGAAATGATGTATAGTGTAGATTAATTTAACTTAATAGTGTCCCAAGATCATGTTCCCATGCTTTGCATAACGTTAGCTAACGTCACACAAATGACAGTGTGGAGAGGTGCGACTGATTAGCTAATAAGCACAGGTATCAACAGTCGAGGATCAACTGTACATGGAGATTTCTATGAGCTCTGACAGGGCAGAAACAAAAAAAACGGGATTTAACATACCCCAGCAGTGACACTGTCAGTCAAAGAGTGAATGAACAATGGACGATGCCAGACGCTATCATTTGGATACACGCGTTAGCTGGTTAGCTAACCAGTTACCTATTAGAAATTTCAGTCAAAAAAGAAACTCACTTTGCCCTGACTCCCCTTTCAAGGTAATTTCCTGCCCTACTGTTAGTAAGCCAGCTTTAAGGTAATGTTATACAACAGCGTTAGCTCTGTTTGTAGCAAGGCAACGTTAGCTAATGCTACTGGCTAGCCAGACCAGGCTAACGTTGTAGTTACTTCACTACATGCTCACTCCCGGAGTTATCAGAGAATTACAAAGATCGTGAGCTCAGAGTGACCTTATTATGATAATGAACATACCCGAAATTCAAATAAATTGATAGTTCTTCCAGAAACGACTCCAAAACTTCCTACTCGACTAGATGGCGACAAACACCAGTGTCAAGTCAGCCATAAAAAATACAACTTCCGGTTAAAGTTTTCAAAAATAAAATTTTTTGTTGACACATGTTGTTCGATAACACTATATGTGTTTTTACAGCTAAAACTCCAAGCCAAATTCAGTGTGTTTAAGCAACTGCCCATTTCGGTACTGCGTATTATATTTATTTTTCCCCAAAAGAGACGTTTTTACTTTTATTTTAAAGGCAAAATAGAATATTTCCGGCATTAGGCTTGCTACCAGGTTGTGCAAGTTGTCACACACAGAAGTAACTGTCTAGCTGCAGCCTTTCAAACGATCCCTGATGGCAATAATGCACGAAGGTGTGTGTGTGTATGTGTTTCCCCTCAATGACAGAATTTATTTTATTTATTTTTAATTTGGTTCAATACATAGACTATATAGACTCAATACAACAGTTACACCATTGCATGGGTTTACCAAGAGGTGGAGTAAAAATATTAGAAAACAGAATGTGTCGTTTCGCTGCCTATGGAGGTCAAACTATTTGACCTAGTTTTCATTTTCAAACGGCCAACACTGAAGAGGTTTTGTACTACAACATTTGTATTTGTGAATATGATGTTTAGTAATGTAAGATAATGAGGGTTATTAAGCAGGATTATGGTGCCATATTAATTTGAAATCAAGCAATATGTGTAAAAAATAAAAAGTTCACAAGTGTTTGGTTGTGAACTTACGAAAGTCTCTTCATAAGTTTTGGGTGTTGTTTTAGTGCTGGTACCAATAACTAGATAAATACATAAAATAAAAATAAACACCAGGTCATTTCCATACCTTTAGGTACATTGAAGCTGAGTAGTACCTACATATTATTTGTAAGACACCTCCTTAGTTTTTCATTATTATATATTCTGATGACATGGACCAAACCTTTACCTTGATATATTTTCACCAAAATATCACGAGGGACAGTGACAACTTCCCTCAAAAAGGAGAATGCATGTTCCTGTTTCAAACAGAGGGGGGAGATAAGAAGCACATTTTTCCAAAATGTTCTCGTGAATGAGGCCAGAACATTCAGTACGGCTGACATTTCCCCACAGTTCAATAAGAGTGACATGACAAATCTCTTTTCTGTTGCTTTTATTCCAAAGATGGCACAGGTATTAGTCCTACCAGGCATTTCAGTAATATTTCAGTGACTACAGCAATAACTAACTGCAAGTCAAAGTTTTTAAATGGCATCTCTACTATTGGCTGCATGCAGCAGAGGGTTAAACATCTTTGTTATACATTATCAGTTCCAACAGTGTGCTGGCATTATCTGGTATAGGCATTTTGAATAGACAAGAGTGCAACATGGAAATGATCAGTAAGCTAACAAAAAGGCAGAGAGAGAATGCAATGGCAAAGTGCCATTACCAGCATTGAACATTAGATGGCACATCAACTTGGCCACCAACGCATTCCCTCTTGGTGTCAATGCACATTAGTATCACTGAAGAAATAAGATGGATACAATGAATATTTCTATTAACAAATTAACAATAGGTCACTTGTATGAAAGTTTGGAATTTTTAGACATATACATTATGCTTCACCCAGGAATACAACAGCAGTATGATCCCTGACAGCTGTACATAAGTAGTGCAACTTGAATGTCAGTCCCTTCCAACAATCAAAATAATGGAGTGTATAAATGTTTCAACACGTACTGTGCGATTTTATCTGACCACTAGATGGTATCAAGAGTAGCAACAAGTTTGTACGTAACTCTTCACAAAGCCACTTCTCGCTCAGTCTCCACCCCCTCCAAAAGTAAACTTAACGGCAGTACAGAGGCCAACCTGGGACAAACTGGTGCTCTGTCCCTGCAGGCTAATAGCGAGGCTAAACCAATGGCGGCGTGTTTTGTTAGGTTTCTTTTCATGTTCTCTTTTTGACTCATAATGTTGCATTTTCGGCTTAGTGCCATTTGCCTCTGCTGTTGCGCTCATTCGCTTCATGGATTCTGCCACTGTGAATCTTCAGGAATTTTAATCAGTAGGGGAAGGAGTGGGAGGAGCCTGACCCCGGTGCATTTTTTGGCAAAAAAACACTGGAGAGGAGGAAAATATGGCTGCAAACAGCATCATGGCTGGTCCACATGAGTTGGTGCTGTTTTACAGCTTTGTCTCAAAAATGTCTCCACAAAGTACACATTATTTTCAGGATTATTAATGGGCTCTAAAATCATATAGTGCAGGTTTAAACCACAAGTTGCAGTATGGTGTGATGTGAGTGAAACATAATTCATAGTTCTAAAACTGCCAAACTTTCCCTTTAACTAAAATGGTGAGCTGCCTCCCTCTGTTATCTCACTGAGTATACATCATCAATGGACCAGGGGCAAAAGGAGGGGGGTGGGGGGTTATGTTGTTATGTTTTCACTAGTTTTGCAGATCCCACAGTGCAAAGCTAAAGCTACTCCTGGCATTTTGGCTCACAGAGGAGAGAGCAAATGCTACACATGCATGCATGTATTGTAGACCTTCTAAACCAAATGTAAACAATTCAACAGGCTATCTTAATGCCCCTGGTCCATGACCAAGCTTCTCTAGGGTATACAATGGCACTCTTAGAGATGCATACAGAAGTTGACAGTCAACTAATGGTACCATTGTGAGTGCAGGTTTATGCTTTTACAGAGTTCTGTTTTGCAAGCAAAATGGGACAGTGAACAATCCCACACAGCTATGCTGAAATACGAAATGTTGCATTCACATTTAAAATAAAACCTACACGCACAAGGGATTGGTTGATTAACATGGGGGGTTCTAGGGATGGTGATAAATGTACTGTGCAGACGGAGAAAGTGGTTCTGTAACAAGTAGAAGAAACATCTTCTGTGCTCAAGAGTACATGGTCAACTGAAGCCACTGCAAAGACAGAGAAAGATAGCATTGACATTTAATACGGAATCAACTCTTCATATCAAATGAATCAAAATACATTTACAATACTGAAATCCAGGCAGAAAAAAAGGTACTCTAAATTTGAAGATAAGTGGGATCAGTTTACCTCTTGAACATTGACCTTAATAGTCCCATTGTTATCCCTATCCAGGGTTTTGAAGGCACCTATATCAAGACAGAGGTTAAGTAATTTGAGATTAGACTGCAGTCCTGTAGAGTTGAAGACAATCATTCTTGTGACTGCCTCTGAGTAGTTTCTACCTTTTAAATGATCGACATGGAAACTTACGGCACATGGCGTCCAGCCTCACAAGGCAGCCAATGTAGTTGTCAAAGTCCATGTTCCCTTCTTCATCACTGTATCTGCGAATAATCATCTGGAAGAGCTGGTCATTGAGTGGGAAGCCTGAAAAAGAGGTCATTTTCCTATTCAGCATCATTCCATACAAATATATTCAAACTCCAGGTAAGATATTAAAATCATGAACGCATCACACAGCAACTCAAAGATGAAGATGAGCTAAGTGACTTCTACCTGTGCTGTTTGGAAACATATGACTTTGTGTGACTCCCCTCCTGTATCTACCGAGGTGTTAAGAGTATCAATTAAATGGTTTAGCTATTTGACTAGTGTTCACTGAACATTAAACAGGGAATAAAGTAAAGCTAGTAGACCGTAGCAATATTTCATAAAAGTAAAAATGGAGAAACTGACATTTATGTTTTAGATTTATAAAACCATCAAATGTTTTCCAATGTATAACTCAAATTAATTTTGTCAGCATAGTTTAATGGCTGTTGAAAAATGAGAATTGGTTTCTTCTGTGTTGCATATAAATTGCGTTCCCTGGCAGGACTGATTTACAGCACAAAGGAGGGAGTTCAACGAGAAAAGGATTTCCTCACTGTTTGTATTTAGCATGGAATGATTATATATACACAATATGTACATCATATTATATTATGCACACAAATACAGAGAGAGATACTGTCCAGTCCCACGGTGCCAAACTTGGAGTGCAGCATCAACTATAGTTCAAGATACTTTAGTCCTGGAGTGATCAGGATAACCACATCATTCACTAATGTGCTGTCAAGAAGAACAGATCCACTCTACTTCTGTAGCTCTACAATATATCAATACAAAAAATAGTATCAACCTTGGGCTAACTTTTACAAGATGAAGAGGTGGAGGAACTCTTCAACATCACTGTTTTGAAGCAGATAGTAAATTCACTAGCAAATCAAAACAAAAATAACTTCCATAATCCTAAAAGCCAGTGTACAGCCAACATTATGCATTATCTTGATTAGAACAGACCACTACCTCATCACATCACATGACTGTTGTCAAAAGAGGATAACTGACTCCCTGCATGAGGGGAGATGGTGATGGGGGTGTGGTTGAAGAATTTGGTTTGTTTGGATGAACAGTAATCCCCCCACTGCAATACAAACACTGGCCGAGCAAGCGTCACACAAAACACAGAGAGCACTATTTTGTTGCCACTGTACAAACTTGATAAATTCAAAACTTGATGAAAAATGCTGCTTTGCTGGCCCACTCTAGCTGTAATGTATACTGCAAAAAATATTTTTGTTACTAATAGATTTGCCACCACAGTTAGAAAGCTATACCTAACACTGGCAAGCAGGCATTACTCAGTATTAGGTGGGGAGGTGTCACTTGGTTGATTGATTGCCTGACTGATGTGAATTTGGTTCCCCCCATTACTGTGTGTTCCTGTTCCATTATTCAGTTCACATTATGACAACCTAATGTCACCTCTTCTACATGTCTTATATTTTGGGGGTGGACGTTTTTCTCTTTTCAACATGGATTTAAAAAAACAAACAAACAAACAAAAAAAACACAAGCACAGGCCCTCCAACGCTTATGAACGACAATAAAAACACGGGTAGAATGACTTTTTAAAATGAAGCGATACATTTCAGTTCAAACTGTAATAAAACATCACTATTACTATCAGTTGTTGACAAAGTTTCTGCATTTTCTGCCCATGTCACATCTTATCAACTTCAGGATCATAAAAAGAAAATACCGACTGTCCATTCCGTGATTGCGCCTTCTTCATATCATTCATGTGTGCTTAACTGGTAAATTATGTATTTCCAACAGTCTGTTACTATCAGCTTGGTATATGGAAGGTTGAATATACCAGTACCAATATAGAAATAAAACTAGGGTGACAAAAATTTTACAAATTTTCTAATGGTAGAGGATCAGTCAACATGTGAATTGAATAACCTTTTGTCACTTTTCATGAACTGACTGACCAATCACAGTAGAGGAATCGGGACTTTTAGACTGAGTGACATCGTCGTTGTCATTGGCAGAAAAAAAATGGAACAAAAGAGGTGCTGACATTCACTAATGTCAGCACCTCTTGAGCGTTTTTTGTTTTAGGTGCTTGTTCTGAGTGCCTCGCAGTGCTTTGCTGCTCATAAAAGAAGCCTTGGTTGCACCAACACTGTGCTGCCACAGCAGTGTGGTGCTGACAGGTGGAGTTAACAGGTGGCATAAGCAAATGTAGTTTTATTTTTACTTACTCCAATAACATACCTCCCAAGCACCTAGAAAAAGCAAGTGTACTTCTTGCTTGTGAAATTGTGTTTTCATCCATCTTTTTGCAGCAGCCTTACAAGGACACAAACCTTTTGATTTCAATGTATTTGAAATAAGCTACAATAAATATGTTCACTGTGGTATTTTTACATGACAAATTCTCTGAACTGTCATTGCTTTTCCTGTGGTTTGTATTGATGACACTGGTGAAGTGTAAGTATGAATGTATCCACAGTATGCATTGTTGATTGTATTATTTGTTATATTTATGTGTCTGATGACTGGTTATACTGCATTGTCACTATAGATCAAAAGAAAATCCCCCCATGTGGACAGTATGGTATATCCTGTCCTATCATATTATGCAGTATCAGGAGAGCCTCCAGGCTTGCATTACAGATGCAGTTGGGCAACACACCTGCAGCCACTTGCAATCAGCTCCGCCCTGCCTCTGTAAGCCCTCGGCCTCTCCCTAGCCCAGAGCAGCAGACTGGCTCACCATGTGGTGCAGTGAGCATCTACAAGCGATAGCTGCTGCTGGTCTGCCTGTGGATGAACTCAATTATTGTGTGAACTCTGACTGTGGGAAACCAGACTGGCAAACTATGCTACAGAGGAAGAAGAGCACTTTGCCAAGGATGTTGTGTGGATCAGTGAATGCACACTGTGTCTCACACACTTTTACTCTGCATTTCTCCAATGCCAAGAATCCAGTTAGAAAAGACGAACCCCCAGTGTGGGAAGAACCCAAGTTGTATTTTTTGCTAACTCTCCAATTCTCTCGCCTTAGTGTAATAAACTTTCCGTTCTCCTTCTACTTGCAAAATGTTTTTGATGATTCATTCTCAAGTTCAAACATGCTCTTGTAGCCAGAGTTTCAACACCATACAAAATGCTGCTACTCTAACTAGGCAACTGAACAGCTGTGATATGTACAATACATACACTGCATACTTTTTTTCCAGTCATGGATTATTCTGAATTATGATCCATATTATCCATAAAAATGGGAAATCGTTTCATGAATCTGTTACATTTGACTCCATTAAGATGCAGGTTTTTCTGCCCGTAGTATGCTGGGATAGGCTCCAGCCCCCTATGACCCCGACCAGGATAAGTGGTAATTAAATGGATGGATGGATGGAAGATGAAGGTTTCCAAAAAAAAAAAAAAGTGACACTGTAGTAAATTTAAAAAATCTTACCAGCAGCCGTGAAAGCGTTAGGCAGTTCATCTGCACCAATGACACCAGAGCCATCTGCATCATAGGTCTTGTACACTCCCTTTAAAAATATATATAAACAAGGAAATTAACCAATTTGAAATGTGTTTCTCATAAAGTATCCCTCATAAACTGATTCAAAAACTAGAACGGAAAGAGCCCAGTCAATTTCTCCTCCAAAACCCAACTAATTGCCAAATGATTTTGACATTTTACTTAACAATAAGAAACTCTTTAATAATAATTATAGTGGTGAGTAAATGTATAATGTGCAGTATGTTGTAAACATAGGGCATGAAGTCACACTTATTTAAAGGACTGCAGTAAAGGCACATTCCTTTGAAACCAATTCTAACCAAAGCTCTTGCAGGATACAAGCCCCTTTGTTTAGGCTCCTGTGTTGTCACTGTTGCTGGAGATAATTAACACGGGCCACAGGAATTTCCCTGAGCAACACAGAAGCTGTCACTTCCTGGAAATTCTGAAACAGCTGCACAGTGATCTGTTATGCAGTAGAGGGAATGAAATGGGCCAAATGTACTTGCCTGCCACTTCTTGATGTTGTTCCAGAGGTGTTTGAATTCGTGGAATCCGAGTTTCCCAGTGCTGTCACTCTGAAATCGAGTTAAGGAAGACGTTTTCCTTCGTTGGCACTGGTTTAAACAAACAGATTACCTGTGGGCATACTATATTTGCCCAAGGCGTGCCCTTGCCTATATGTGCTTTCCTCATCCATGATATACAGAATTTACTGCAAGGAATGTCAGGTTTTTTTGCAACAAGTTCAGAACGCTGCAGCTAGGCCTTTCACCCATTTTAGCCACCTTACTCTGTCTTCTTGTTGAATATAAGTCAATCAATTCAAATATTTACTGACGATAACTAGCAGCTCACAGTTTACTATCAGTTTATATTATTGAGCTCTTATCTCATTATTTACAGAAGCACAGTCTCAGATGTTGATAAAGCTCTTCTGACTGTACCAAAGTCTAGACTGAAAACAAAACCTGATCAAGGCACATTCTGAACAACCTTCTTGAGGAAAACCAATTGGTGTTAGCTGTGGGTGGTAATACTGTGAGCTGAGCGAGTCTTCCCTTTCTTACAGCTGACTTTCTATTTCACACTAAAATGCAAAACAGTTGCTATTGTCACTGTCAGTTGCTATTGTCACTGGATTATAGAACACACAAAGCCTACTAATCATAGAAGGATACATCCATGACTGCCACCATGCTCCGACAAGACTCAATGCTGAATCCATCGGTCTTCAGGTCTGCATCTAAAATTTAAACAAAACAGCCATTCAATGTGAGGCATCTGTTTAAAAATTACTCAGAATACACAAAGTCTGAATCTGACTGACACAAAAACATGTCTTACGTCTGGAAATTATTCTGTTGAGGATGTTCATCAGCTCATTGGGGCTCACTTCCATGTCCTAAATGATGATTTAACAGTTTAAAAATAATGAAGGAACATGTACCAGCCCACATCCTTCTGGATTAACAACATGGAAAATGATTTAACAATTGACTGGATGATTTAAACAAACTCTGGATCTACATCTTCCTGCATTAATGAAATGGAATGGATTCATGATAGTCTGGATGTTATAAATAACCCAAAGAAATACAAGGGCACATAACACGAAGTACTCACGTCTCCCGCAAGCTGCTGGAAGACTTTGCGGAACTGTCTCTCTTCATCGCTCTCATTCTGCTCTGCGTATGCCATCGGCCTGCGTGGTGGAGGCTGCGGGACAGAGACATCAGCAGACGTTAGCGAAACTGTGATCATTCAAGTTTGGTAGCAGAGCAATGGGGAGATGGAGCAGTTTCTGATAATGTAATGCTTGCACTGTTGGAGGGCTGTTACTCACAGGGTCAGATGGCACAAACTGCCCTGGGTCAATGTTGCTATGGGGAATGAGTCAGAGAACAACAGGTTAATCCAGAAACTGGTTTCTTTGGATTATAGACAGGTATTTAGTGCAGATTCTTACCTCACAACATCAATGAGGCCACCAAGGAGCTTTTTGGCAAGAAACATCTTTTGTCACCTGCGAATGCAAAAAAACCCCATACATTAGGGAGAAAATTTTGTCTGAACCCTCGCCAACCTGTGTTGCAAGCTTGTGTTCAGCTAAGAGGGACGATGATACATGATAACTTGCAGTAGGGGCTGAATTGTAGCTAGGATTGCATGAATGTTTGAAAAACAATCACACCACAATATTGACACCTGCAATATCCAAGTTCCAAAAAGGTGCAATTTTTCTCTCAGGGGGAAATGTGTTTCAGACAGCTGCTTAAACTTTTTTTTTTTTGGTGTTTTGCAGAATCCCTGGTCTGAAAATTAAAATGCAAAATCTTCCACTCTATTCAAGCAAACTAAATACACAATACCAACAGTTAATTTAAATTATAGTGTATGTCATACTGATGATTCTGGTTACGCAACTATAGCAGTTGCAGTTTAAAATGAACAAGATGGAAAATTAACACAAGCATTTAGAAAAATGCTGATGAATTCTGACTGTGGCTGGTTAGTTTATTTCTACCAGAGCTCATCTAAAAAGACAAAGTGGCAGGTCAGTGTTGGAATCCCTCATCTAATGTTCATCCTGTGAACAAAAAGAGCAGCCTTGCCCTGACTATAAACACTGAAGTCAAAACCTCATATTTCCTTGTGACAAAGCACAAAAAAGAACCCATTCACTGACATAGATCAATACCTGCCAGCACTGTGTTCCCTGTGTTTGTTTGGCTTAGGATCTTTCAATTAAACAAAGGTGATTTGTCTCTTCCAGCCAAGTAGCCAGGCTGTAGAAAGCTGCACCTGGGCAGCTTTGGCTATATTTCTTTAGCCCTGTTCTTAAATTGTCTGACAGTTTTTATTGCTGATATTACAGCTTTTTTGTCAGTGAAACACTACAATAACAGCAAGCAGTTATTTTTTTTCTTACTACTAGCTCTCTAACTCAGAAAACCCGAGCGCAATATAACTTTATTTATAACTTATAACTTTATTTTAGTTTCTACTGAAAATCAAACCTAAATGGAATAAGAGGCGAAGAGCAGCAGTGACAAAAGGGTCAAAGAGGGAGAATAAGTTTAGTTTAAGGTTAACATGTACAAACTTTTTAGCTTGCTCACCATTTAGTCCTGTCATGTTTAACTTATGTCAGTGTGTCAGTCGCTACAGCAATTCCGTTTTAGGGCGTGTTAACTTTCAAACAATGCCCTTTACTGCGTTTACTTGTACAGTCCTCCCTAATTAGGAACACACCCACTAGGCCCACTTAAAATATTTCCGTGAAAAAAAAAAACTTCATGACGCATCAACTCTACCGACAAAAATATATCACAACTGGTCAGCACGTTAGCGTTACTACTACTGATCTCACTTGAATATGGATATGCATGAAAATGCCTGATAGGAAGTTACACCTCGCACTTCAACATAGCTTACACTAACGCTATGTTAGTCTAAAATAATACTAAAATAACGCTACATTCGTTGAGAGGACGTGAAGCTAGCTAGCTGACGCTCGCTAACTAAGCTAACCATTAGCTCCATGGCTATCTATTAAATTCGGCAACGCCCGGATTGGTTGACATGAATAACTGTGACATCTAGCAAGCCCTGCAGTTAATTTCTCTATAACTCTGATTTGGTAATCCAAATTCGATAGGATATACTAACCTTCAGGCAGTACTTTGTAAACTTGACGGCAGAAAATTAGCTCTGCTCCACTAGGTGACTTCGACTACAACTCTCTCCTCTCTCCTTCTCTTTATATATCTATGCTCCTGGATTGCTAGTCTGTCAACACGCCCAATTTATGCTTCAGAGAGGAAGACAGTGGTGCGAGAGGACAATCTCCAATTTGTTTCCGTCTGCACTTCAGTTTTGACTGAAAGTGAAACGAAGTCTAAATTTTGATTCATTGTCGTTGCAGGAAATTTAGAGATTTATTGTTGTCCCGACGCAACACTTTATTTCATTGTAAACCGTTGACGACAAACGGCGCATTAGAAGTCTCTTAACATTAACAGAAAATGACTTTGTATAACAGTTGGTCATATTTCGGACGATCTCTATCGCTGGTAACAAGCTAAAATAGATATTTTCCAAACTTTCTCCGCGAAAAGTTATATTCGATGTCAGCTATAATGATTTATGATACCAATCATAAATATACTTTTTTTTTTTTTTTTTTTTTTTACATTTCTCATCATTTCCTGAGTGTGAGACTGTGTTGACAGACGTGTTCACAGACCTTTATCGAATTTCTGATATAGAGCATCATCTTCGCAATTATAGTATCTTTGATGCAATTCTTCTTCCCAGCCATAGTTCCCAGCTCTTTTTGTAATTTATTTATGTAATGGCAGCTACCTATAGAGTGCATTGCCGCCACCACCTGGACTGGAGTTTGAACCGGAGAAGCCATGTTAGTCTGTACATACTGTATATTTGCAGAAAAAATACTCGTAATTCCTAATTCAAATACCCAATTCAAAAACCTTTGAATTAAGTCATAGCAGTTATTTCTGCTTGCTTTTTTACTGTAGTCACAACTTGCCGAAATGAGCTGTGGCTTGC
>OMKZ01040763.1:0-26954 GCA_900302535.1 Neoniphon sammara | reverse complement strand
GTGTTTTCGGTAATCAGGGCTGTGTGGAATACATTATCAAGGAAAACACGTTTTTGTCTCTGTGGGTGGAGAAGAGCCTGAAGTATGCACAGATACTATTATCAAGTCAAATGTTGTGATTCATCCTATTCTCCTCAAAAATGATTTATAATAAGTTACTACATGATAAGTGATAAATGATAAATGACTACAGTCAGTTTGTCATCTTTGCATGTTGAGATAACAGACAAAAAAATCGAACTTGAATTGTAGCAAGAAAAATAGGCTCTAGACAATGAAATTCATGGTGTAACTGATAACCTACTAGGCTAATATTTTACCTTCCTGTTTGTTTGCATTTTTCTGATTCCCAGGTACTATACGATTTCAGCAGGTCCACTACTAATGATTGATTGATTGATTGATGTAATCTCCTTGCTCTAACCACCCAGTTCAAATGAGCTGGCAAAGCATATTATTCTGTATCTAACACTAAACTCAGGTACCATACAAAGTAGCTTTCCTGGTTTTAAAGTTGGACTGAAGTGAAAAATGAAACTTTTTTTCCTTTTTAGCTCATTCTGTCATACCATGCACCTATTTGACAATTAATGCTGTGTGTATTTTGTGTTGTAAGCTTATTGTTTTTATGTAAAATGTCATTAATCTCATGACTTCATTGTGTACCAGGTCCTGTACACAAAACCTCAACAGATTTTATTAACACACATGCCCGTCGGCCCTCCCCATCAAATAAAACTGCCTTTCACTCCCTATCTGATCTCGCGTTTTGAAGGAGCCTGTCACTGACATCCTGTTTCAACAGGAAATACATCAAATTAAGGGAGCAAGATGTTCTCAAAATGCCATTTCATTATGACTTTAAAAGCCAGTCCACCTTTTCTGAGGCATATCATAAGTCTTTCATTGTCACCAAGACTTTCCAACTTAGCATATGAAGAACAGTATGTCCACTCTTGGTGTGCCAGTGAGTCCACTTCTTTTCTATGACTAATGTTAGCGTACCTGAACTAAACATTAGCATCTTAGGCCTCTGGTAAAACTTTGGGCAACATATACTTCTAACAAATAGCTCTTTTTTAAATAACATTGATTAGCTGGCTAGATATTGTCAGCTGCAAATGAGAATTAGCACTTAGCTAACTAGCGTTTAGCTAACTGTATCAGTTAGATAGTACCTCTACACCAAGTAGAATAGTAGTAGAATAACTGTTATGAAACAAAATAAAAAGATACTTCTGTGCAAAGTGGATATGGATTTGTTTGAGTCTTGTGGATTTAGGTACCAGACAGGACAGTGAAGATCCAACTGTGTCAGTAGACCTTTTTCACAGCAGCCATTTTGACATGAAAAAGTAGGGCAAGCACAGGTGTTATTAATGACATTAAGGAAGGTTCTGCTCCATTTAAGTGTAGCAGAGTCTTTATAGTGAACCAGCATGAACAATAGCAGGACCCTGGCTCTGTTAGACCTAAGTGGAACTGAATCTTCATCAGTGTCATCAGTAACACCTGTGTTTACCTGCTATTTCATGTCAAAATGGCTGCTGTGAAAAAGGTCTATAACTGCCCATTCACAAAGAGAGACACAAAAAACCCAGTGGGTAAAAACCACATGCACACACTAAAACTACTCCTCAAATCTTCAAAATCAGGTATGATGTTTCACTTTTGGAGGTATATTTGACATTATAGTTAAACCAGTAGTACCATCAGTTTGCCATTATATCAGGCGAATACTGCCTTTTATTTAAAATGTCTGACCAGAGAAGTTATTCCAATGTGGTGTGGAAAGTGTTTCTGGTGTCAGTCTGTAAAACCTGAAATTTATTTCAACCTGTCAAGGAGCTAATAGCTCACCTGAAAGAATTGCATTAGGCCAGGTTTCAATGGAGTGTTTCAGTGCCCCACAATGTTTTAAGTGTGTCAGAGGCTTTTGTACCCTGACAAATATACTTAAATTTCTGGCAGAAGCGCAGAATGCATTTTGGGGTAGAGGAAATGGGGGAGTTGGTATGAAAATGGTTGAATTTCAAGACACAATAGCCTTCAAAACCACATATCAAACCCTATATGACAGTCCTCTGAAAACCCTCCTACAGATACTGCTCTGCAGTCCTGATTGGTCAGCAGTTCCACAGCAGGAGAGGAGGCTCAGCTACAGAGCAGTGCCCCCCTCAGGCTGGTAGGAGTCCAGTGTCTTGTATGAGGACACTTCAGCAGGGTGGATGCTTTCTGACACTGGACTTGAACCACTAGTTCACCCTGGTGCACTGGTGATGGAGCATGGTGAATGGTGCAGGCAGGTGCTCTTCGACCTGTAAGTGCCGCATGACTCCACCAGGTGGAGTCAGAGAGCATTCGACCAGTGGAGTCCTGCACCAGTCCTGAGGCCTCTTTCAGGTTTCATTCACCACCTCACCTGCACACTTGTTTTACCTCCTTTTAGCCTTTTCCAGCCATTATCTAAACCTATTCTCGACCACTTTGCTTTCTTGCTTATCTCTTTTTTTGCCCTCTCATTTTGCTGCAGCATTTTGATCATTGTCATTGTGTTCTGAGGGCTGTTTAGGCTAATTTTTGGACCAGCACATGCATTGGTATGAGTGTTGGCATCCGTAATTGGCAATTCCAGCTATTCATAATATAATATAATATAATATAATATAACATAATGTCTTCATCCTCCTTTCTTCAATATCGTGTAACATAACCTAACAACATAATATAATACAAAATAACATAACAATAATACATGGTGAAGTGTGGAATCGTAGACTCTGCCTATTGTAGAAGCACTATGAAGCCTTTACCAGTTTAGTGTTCATTGAAATGTATTATTTGAAATATATAATTCAAAAAATGATGCTCTCCACACTCCACTGCACCACACTAATCTGATATGTAGACCACATCACTCAGATCCCGCAGCCTGAAATTATGTGCCCTTTAAAACTTTACCAACATCTTCTCCTGCTGTGTCGCTAAACAGCCAAGAACAATATCCCCTGGCAGTATTTATCACTGTCACTATAGCAAAATGTAATACCACGGCAATAAAGGGCAAGAAATCTGATTTTATCCAGGCGAATGTACTGATTCTCTGACTCTGACACTTTGACAGTCTGCTCTCTTGTTCCCCGACTTCAAGAAAGTGCCTGAGTTCATCTCACTGCTGCTCTGTTCTTATCATGGTTACATCTCTCCGTAATCCCTGTGGACAGCACTATCATGGCTGCCTTGACAGTGTAGACACTTCGCCTGCTCTCTCTTCAACTGATAAGTCTCCAGACTACGACTCTCCACTCTTATCACGTTGAGAAATGGGCTTTGTGCGTACAAGGGCAACATGCCCATAAAGCATGCGATTGATATGTGGAATTACACCAATTTATGACGGTTTTACTTCCCATATTCTTCACTTTCAAAATATCTTCACCGGTTTCAAAGCATCATGCAGATTTATTAGAACATCTGGAGGCTTTAAAAAAAAAACAAGCATGAATCTCTCTCTTCTTTCTGCTCGGATTTTTCTTCTCTCCAGTTGGCTTCGTCCCATTCATCATCTTCATCTTCCTCACCGCGCTCAAAGTCAGGCTTTTTTCTCTTTTTCCAGACTTGTCACATTCTCCTTTATCATTGTCATATTTTTCTTAAGTTTTTATTACTTGTGAAGAGGTATAAAATCATGTCAAAAAGTTTTTTTTTCTTTTTTTTCTCAGTACATATCTTTTATTTACAAGGAGATTTGTCTACTGTAGTGGACGTCGTGTATTAACAGTATAAAAGTGACTCAATGGAATTTCACATGAAGGCCAGCAGAAAATATGTATTTTGAAGCCAAAATTATACAACAAATGACAAAAAAGAATGTTGTGCTGGATCACATTTGTTTGGTAAAATTATTATTGTTGTTATTAGAATAAGTTTGTGACTGTGTAACAAATACAATACTTTTACAGTTAGATTTGGGGGTATAATTTGGCATACCCAAATATGCATAAATATGTATTGTGTATTGATAAGTGGGTACAGTTAAGTGTACAGTATAATGACAGAGTAAAGCACCGGAAAAAGTGTATTACAGTGGAATCACATAGTAATTACCCTGGAATAGTAATTACCCTGGCCATAGTAAAGTTAAATGTAACTTATAAAAGTGATGTGTTCATGTGTTGAAAAGGGCTATTAGTCACCATATCCCAGTGAAAATTATATCATTATTTTATATAAATCACATTTATTACAAAAATAATGCACAATATGGCTGAATGCATATAAAGGCCCAATAGCCAGAATATACCTGTTAATGCATCATGTGTACTACAGTGGACAGATGTATTTTCAGCCACAGAAAAAAACTATAGTAAAAATTTAATCAAAATCTACACAATGTATTTAGTAACAATAGCTTTTAAATGTTTGTCCTCTATAGTGGAGACCATGGACTGAAGGGTTAAATTTAAATTCCTCAGAGGACCCACTGGCATATAATCAATAAATCTATAGTCTTGATTTTCTTCTCTGCTCTTCATTAGGTTTTTAAATGATATATAACATCATGCGTTGTATCCCTCACACCTCCCTCGTCTCTGTGAAAGCTTCGTTGTCCGTGCAAACCAAACGTCCCAAATGTTAGTGGCTCAGTGTGCAGTGCGTCACACTCAGGGTTGCCTTACATATTATTCTTGGCGTCGTTATTTATCCTCACACATGCACAGTCATGTACACTGCATGTGAAATATGTTAAACTGATTGTGAGACTTCTCTCATGGATATGCTGCAATATACTGAGAGTGTAACCTGATATTTAATAAGTGATCATATATGACATGTTCTTCACTCTGCAGAAAACACAGATATCTACCCTTCAAATCTCACTCCAGCTAAAATTACTCCATCCATGAAATAGAGGTATCCATGGTTACATCAGGAGCCGTGTTAAAGGGTGCCTCAGTGTCTCTCCATTCTCCAGCAGCCTCCACCTTTTCCCCATTCATCATTTGCTTGAATTCATTGTACCACCACAAGCTTTCAGATAGCTGATTTGATTTTGCAAATGGGATTTCCAATGAATAATTTCAATAATATTGATAAAAAAAGACTGTGTATTAAATATTTTGAATTATTTATGCAGAACATATTACATCTGCAGTAACCTGCTTTGTCTTTTTGTAAACTGCAGAGCTGAAGTAGTTCAGAGTTGCCAAGGCTGCAGGTTGAAATCTTGTATGGTAGCATCCCCAATACGACATATTTGCAGTCTTCAGAACAACCTGTTACCTTGACAACGCAATTTTATCATTCAAGCCCATTGCTCTCTTCTCCCACAGTAGGAATCAAATGTGCCTTAAATGTATATTGCTGCAGGTTTTTACACTTTATTCTGCGATTCAAGGGTGGGGATGAGAAATCGGATGAGTTGAGGGGATGCGTGGAAGAGTTGGAGTCGTAATTTCACCACGGTACAATGGGCAAACGTGAGATAATTGGCAGTCATTACAGTGTTAAGGAAGATACTGCAGGTCGACAGTGCTTCAGCCAGAGCAGCATGGACTGTGTAATTAAAGCAGATACAAGAAGATAATGTTTTAACTAGGATGATACCTAAGTGCACCTTTTTCTCCCATTATTACTGCAGCTGATATTATAAGGCTTTTTTTATTGCTGAGGTGTAAAATATGACTACAATTTTGTTTACCAAACATGCATATCTTGAAACACGTGATAGATATTTAATTTGTTCCAAATATTTTCCTAATGGTGTGGTAGAAGGGCGGATAAAGTGGAAGGGATTAGACAAAGAACTTAATAAATTCAAATTGGCATCATGTAATTCCACAAATACCAGTGACCTTAGGGTGGTTACTATTTCCAATGAGTCACTCATGCAGTTATAAGCCTGACTGTTGGGCCATATTCGCACGTTAGTTAGTCATTCTGATAATTGTTATGCAAGCTGCATGCAAGCTCTCCACGTGGTGAGCTCCGTCTGCTGTTGTGTCTCTTTCAGTGAATTCCATAACCATACAGGAAGATAGTTAATCACTTTCCAAAGATAGCTTCAGCAAATTACCAGTTAACTTAGGAGCACCATAACGTCTTTCAATCTCTCTGGAAATCCATACCTGGTTTGAGAAAAGACGTGAAGCAGCCATGCTGTTATTTGACGTTTGTGCTCAGGCTGGACTGAATGTTAGTCAGGGTTTTATATATATATATATGTGGTGCCATCTTCCTCACCCGTGCTGCAGAGCTCAAACCATTTAAGGGTCAGTTTGCTGGATCATGAACAAGGTCAAACGGTGTAGGAGGGAGCCCTCAGCTAAAAGTCATGGTATAGTCTGTAACATGTTAGGAGAACTTTGGTGCATTGCATCCACTAAGTATAGAATATACTGAGAAATGATTAGGACAGTGCTCAGTTTACACAGAGCATGCAATCAATGATATAAAATGAACTGTAGTATGATTGAAGAGTGCTTTTCATCGGGTATGTTCACATACACTGCCAATAAACCAGTATCAACCTGATATAGGCAATACTCCACTGTCAGCCACTGGCATTTACTTTAAACTGATCTTAATCACAGTAACACAGTGTCACATGGTGGAGGCATAACCCAGTTAATCCTTTGGTAAGACTGATATATTGGGCCAATACTAGCTTTAGAGTAAATAGAACCTATTGGCCAGTAATGTGGTCCACCTCTTATACGATGACCAGACCTACAGAGAAACACTCTGGATAACCTGGAACTACACTGGATTTTCTTTGCACCAATATTTTTATTTTTATTTTTATTTATTTTTACTGAACTGAATTGTTTTTTGAAATGGCATTATCCTAATGTTTAAAGGCCTAATGCATCCCCAGTATTGATACTCAATGCCTTAAAGAGCTGGTAACCCTCAGAGAAATTCAGATGGATTTTACTAGAGTGTTTTATTGTACCAGGATGGTCTAAGTGCTATTTCACTGACTTTTCTATCCTGGCAAGAACGAAGTTCTGCAGGAAACACTTAAATTTAAAGATATCAGAAACATAAAATATTGCAGTTGCTGTCTTCAGCCTAAAAATATCAGTCGAGCCATTTGTTAATACAACTAGATTTTGGTTCAGACTTTCATTTTGTTTGGCCACTTTTCTCTGACATAATTCAGTTTTGAAAAAAAAAGTGATAACAATATATGTGCAAAAGGTCAATGAGGAAGTCAAGTAAAAATACAGTGGGTGGTGGAAGCAGAAGGCATCACTTTTGGAGCGACTGCTTAACCCTTTTCATGCTTGAACCAAATGGGGAAAAAAATGAGCATCTGCATGTTTCTAGATGGGCACGAACACTGAGATGGTGAAATGATTTTGTCAAGACAGCTGAACAAATTTTCTGCCACTGAAAAGTGTTGAAACAAGCTTTTTTTTTTTTCTTTTTGAAATCTAAGAAACTGCATGATATCCTGTAAACTAATCCAACTATCAAGTAAATCCATGCAAACCAGGGATACTGGGGGAAATTGTGCTGGTTTGAACGATGTAAATGTTTCACCTTAATCTGATTATTCATGGCAAGACTATTGTGTGCATGTAAACATACCCGTTGTTCACACTGAATCTGAGCTCGGATTCGGCACTCTGCAAATTGATCTATTCATAGAACGTGTTGGTTGCAATTATATAAACACATGACCTTTCACTCAAATGAGACAGAGTAGAGGGAAGAGGTGGAGAATAAAAGGAACGGAAGACAAGTGATGTTAAAATGAACATTTATAATGACTCTTTGTTGCCGTCGCAAAAATAATCTTTAAAAAACAATTCAATTATTAACACTGAAATGCTGACTTCACTGGTAGTCCACGAGTCATAAAACACAACTCACTGAATTTCTTTTACAAACACAGTACTACAGTTACATTAAATAGTCATTACCCTTAAATCTATTAATGAATAATGTTCAAATAAACTAAGAATAAAAACACAAATGACACTTTTAAAATCCTCTCATTCCCTCACCGTAGTAGCTGTTGTCTTTTTTTATCAACAGTGTATCATTTAGAAAATATACTGCTTCTGAGATGTTTCTCTGACAAAAGCAGAAAACAGACTGGCAGCATAACAATAATGGTACATGAGCTCAAACGTCATACAATTAGGGCGATGTTTTAGGGGGGGAAATGGGACATAACCATTCCAGTGACCCAACATTTAGTTATGTAGGCTGGCTGCCTTTTGGCTCAGTATGGAATTATTTGGCACTCTTGCTGACAGATATTTGCCATAAAAAGCTTTCACACTCTTTGCTGAAATGGCACTAAAAGGCATTTTCCTCTAATTTTTTTTAATATATTCAGAGGACTTCTTTTACATTTTAAAAGACATAAAAATGCTGTCCTAGAAAGCCCTTGGGGTAGTTAACACTATGTGGACTTTCACAGATTCTCCTCGTCACAAACGAAATGACAGATTGATATCAAAGAGAGATGTACCCAATCAACAAAACATCATTTTACTCAGGTCGGGATATTAGATCTTATGCTGTCAGTCCATTTTGTTTTTTTTTCTGAGATGGAAAGAACAGAGGCTAACCGAAGTAAAAACCGAACCCCAAAAGAATATTTACAATGAAGCGAAAATGTTTGCAAGGTATTCTCATGCTTTCTTCAGTTTACACTTAAAGCAAGCAAGTTCAACCCTGCAGAATTGTCCAGGTAACCAGAAAACAAACCAAAAAACAAAAACAAAAACAACAAAAGGAAAACAGAACAGTGTCACAGAGTTTGACAGTAAAGGTGGTGTAAAATATCCAACACATGAATGAGTTCCTGGAGATGGATAAGGTCAACTAAGTTCATGGGAGGTTCAGAGGGTCAAAGACAAAAAAATGGCCTCATGTCTGGTTGGCAAGAATCCTGTATTTCTCAGACGAAAGGGCTCAGAATACCTTAATCCGTTTTAAAGGGTGGATACAGTAGCAGGTGCCGAAAAAACTTAATGCAACACAAACCATGAGATTGTGTAGGCTGAAACAGTGAGACTTGGGTAGAAGAGGTTTTTAAAGAGAGGAGCAAGCAGCCTGTAGCCAGTTTGTAGCGATTAAAACCAGTCCTAGCCTTCCTGTGAAGGGGCTCCGTGGGGGCGGATGAACGTCCAGAATACATTTGGAGTGAAAACAAAAACAAAAAAAAAAAAGAAAAAAAAGAAAAGAAAGAACTTTTGGAATGATATTGTAATTCGTTTGGCATTTAGACGTGAATTTGTTGTGAAGCAGTGCAAGCAACGACAGGGGTTTGTAACACAAAAGTAATGAGACAGAAATATCACCCATATAGCTCGGCCTATACCATTTGAAGTCTAATCGGTTTCCTCTGTGATTTACATCGTCTTGAGGTGGCAGAGGCAATCTTTGTTTTGCTGGTGCCGTTTTTTTTTTTTTTTTGTGTGTCTCAGATCTGACAACTACATCAGCGAGACTCTGAGATTGCATTCCTTTACTCCATGGTGCTCCATTGTAACTTCAGCTTACAGTGTTTCGATGCCAATTTGTGGAGAAATAAAACAAGTTTTCTGCTTGGTAATTGAAAGCAAGAGAATGCAAAAAGGACGGAAATGGTACAAGACCCCTCCTGGACTGTTTCACTGATACCAGCATTTAAGAACAATTCACTCAGTGATTGACACAAACCTCTGCTGAAGGGAATGTGAAGGAGCCTTCGAGTGAGGAAACAGGTGCCACTCTTCTACTATGTAAATATCTATAGATATATATGTATATATATAGACTCCTGCCCTTTCCATCATTCATGAGACCCAAAACAATCAGGGAATAAATAAAGAAAAAACAATTACATCAGAGCAACAGCAAAGAATGGCAAAAAAAGGCTGTTGAAAGTCAATGCAGTTTGCTTCATTTCACACCCAATAATAGGAGATGTCATTTGTAAAAAGATATGACCCATTGATCAGTAAAGTGCATTTATGCAACACCAAACAAACAAGATAATGTTGACAGCGAATCGGAAGTTGTTCTAAAACATGTCTGGTTCATGACTATGGCCGTGCGAGGCCTACCTGACTATAGCTGAAATTTGTTATTGACATAGATATTAACTCTACATGTAGTTGACATTCCTGCCCTGAATTTACATTAAAGACCGATAACATTCGACAGAAAAAAAGAAAAAAAAATTGAAGCGTAAATGGGTACATTCATAGATTAGATCTGGGCTTTCAAGCTGTGGTATAAAAAAATTCTCAAAATTATTACACCACAGGTTATGTGAGGTTCAACCTGTATCTTAAAAAACAACAAAAAAAAACAAAAAAAACAAAAAACAAATGCATGCCTGATATCCTAAAAAAGCAAAACACAAGGAGCCAATGCACTGAATAACATTTTCACGTTTGCTTGTTTCACATTTGTAATACTCCTCACTGTACCTAGAAATTAAAATATCTTCTCTGATGATGTAAAGAGAGATGGACTTGATCGATGGGAATTTGATCTGAGATGTGTTTTTTAGGGCCAACATGACAATAATGGGCTCCCTCCCAACTTACAACAAGAAACAACTTTTTAATATGAGGCGAGTTAACTTAAGTGCTTTACAATTGACTGCATGCAGCGTTATGTCTTTGAATGTTGCGAGACACCCTCGCAAGTTTTTGTAAAATTTTTTCCTCCATAATTCACTTTGATACCATGCAATAGAAGACGTGCAAAAAGATAACACCTAACTCCACAAACACATTTTTGATTGTTAATGGCTATGTTATGAATGCTTATAACATGTTATGCTTAGTCCATGCTGGCCTATAGAGACATTTGTGAGAAAACAGCAGTACTTAAGCCACAGGTCAAACAAACACACAAGGGATGCATGGAGTGTAAAACAACATGGATCCATAAAAATCACAATCTTTAACTCTTACTCTATGTACCTATGGGATAAAACAATGCACAAAAAGTTCTTTGTCCTTTGTTTTCTTAAGTAATGTATTTGATTATCTTTTCTTAACTTAAAAGACAGTGTTTGATTGGCACTTGATCAGCACTTCTAAACAAGTTATTGATATCTAACATTTGATCGCACATCTACAATTTCAGAAGCTGCAGAGGTCTAGTTTGGCACAGGTTGTACTATGGAGTCTATTATTACTTTTACTATCTTATCAATACTGTATAGTATTCTATACACCTCGTTTTATGCTCCAGCCTTTTAGAGCATGTTTCTAATCAACAGACCAGACATCTTTTCAACTAAAATATTTTGTATAGTTTACTTTACTTATCAAATAGCAGCATTTTCATAACTTACAAAAAGTACATGTAAACCTATTCATTCAAAATCTTAGTAATTTCAAAGGTTCATACAACAGACATAAAACACAAAACAGGACAACATGCTACTATATTGCTTCCAATATTCTTTACATTTTCTTACTGTCAAACTAAATCATCAATGACAGAAATATGGACACCACCTGCTGATGATGAGTCATCATAATGCACAAACAAATCGCGAAGCTAATCTTAATCAGGCTTAGTTGGCACTCTCATCATCCACACAAATATAACATAGTTCACATTGTATTGACAACGCTGGACTGCATTTGGACTACAAACTAGAATAGCTACAATAAAGTACATATAGATCATATGACATGACATATTGTATTCCACAGAAATGAATTCTAGTCATTTTCAGATAAGAGGATATGCATAAAGGATGTCATTGTTTCGGCTTGAGGTCACAAACAAGTTCCCACCTTTCTCTCGCTAGCTTACGCGCTCTGTCCTTACGATGCTTTGTTTAGAGGCTGAAATAGAAGCTCAGTTTGCTCAGCCGACAGATGAATATTCATTCAACCAAGATTTGCCTTCGTGTTTTACTATTCTGGCGGAAAAAAAACGACCCTTTCCCTTCCCTAAAAAGGCCATAGTTCACGGTATAAACCTTTCTAAATCCTACTTGTTCTTCTTATAGAGGGAATTTGATACTTTGAGCTAATGTTGCTGGTTGGTCTTGTGGGTGTCACAGTTTTGGAGGCAGGTGTTTTCTGTGCATTTTAAGCCTTTGTGAACTCTACGGCCTGGGAAAACATCTTCATACCCTTATGACCTATAGTGCATAACTCCCGCCGCCACCAGCGCACCCTACACCCCAGACATCACCGCCCATGAGAAGACAAGACAGGAGGAAGGAGAAAGAGGGGGAGAGCAGAGTGTAGGGAGAAGCACAGACAGGGATTAAAGACACAGGTGGAATCTGCAGAACGGTGAAAAAACGGCACATGCAGGGGGAATAAAATGTTGAGAGAAAGAGGAAAGTTAATGGGGGTGCAGAGAGAAATAGCATTTGGCACAATGTATTGATCGGACGGCTTTGAAGAAGAACTCTCAAGCAGTCCGGTTGCATTGATAGACATCCCCTTGTTTTGTGCTTGTATCTTAATATATGCTAAAATCTTGGGCAGTAAAAGGTTCAAATGTTCAACAGTTTCACTAGTGGCCAGATTGTAGTTATGGATGACTGTGAAGCCTTTCAGGCAATACAGTGAAAGGAAATATTTCAATTAGGAAGAAAGGCTCACTGTTGCAATTGCTATGCATAATGTTCAGACAATTTAAACACTTTAAAATCCATTTGCCTGCAAACATGAGTCATGAAAATGAAAAGAAACAAAGCTATTTATTAAATTCTTATAAAAAAGGGAGTGGTTCTGATTTTTTTTTTCTTTTTTGTTTTTTCTTTTTTTTTCACACTTCTCAGCACCAACCCTCACAGCCATGTATTTAGAAAGCTGATCATAGAGCTTGGGTTGATGGGGACAATTGAAAGATGCCTTTTGAGTGGGAAAGTGAATCAGAATAGGATTGGAGAATACAGTGCAGGAAAATGTAGCAGGAATAATTTGGGTTTAATGTGGTTCGCTGATCAGAAACGTCCATTAATTTAAGTCGGTGTAGCAGCTTTTTGCAGTGCATTGGTACTGGTAAACAAAAACAGCACAAGACGCTGGAATATAAATGCTCTTGTGGAGATATTCCTTCTATCGGTAAGTTTGCCAGGTACTGGCCTATAACTTGTATAGGTCAAACAGACGTGTACATTAAAATAACTCGCATCCCACCAGGGACAGACATGCTTTACGTTGTGTTTTTAATGTCTCACAGTGCAGTCTTCAGAGACCCAGTGTACTCAGGATGAAAACCATGGATAGCAGCACAGAAGCAAGCCGGGGGAATCTTTGAGCGTTTGGAAATGTTCGAGACAATTAGCCTCCCTGCATTAGACAAACAATTGTCCATAAACAACAACGATGCCAAAACATTTGCTGTGATGCTTTTATTACGTTCTCCACCCAAAGTTAGTGAGCGTTAACGTGTTTTGGGGAAGATAATAGGCTGCCTGGATGAACCGCAGAATCGCTTTTTGTCTTGATGCAAATTGGGAAGGATGGTTCACAGAAATCTGAATCCAAACCTTCTTTCATGTGTCATTCTATTTCCCCGTCATTAGTGTATGTCTCTTGACTATTTGGTACCCTTAATGTAAAGGCAATAGTTTCTTTGTTCACAGATATTGGTTCATACAGTTTTTCTCTTATCAAAATGCTTTTGTGGTGTTTTGCTCCGTTGCAAACTGTAGTGGTTAGACGTTGCTTCAGGCGAAAGGTACTGCAGTCCGAGCTACCTCAAGCTGCTCATCGTGTTGTCTTTCCTTAGTGGGAGTTCTTGGGCATTACAAATATGTGTCTAAGGCAAAAATATTGTCAAGTAAAATCTAGAACATGGCCAATTTCTAGAAAAAGACATGTCTTGCACTGGGAACAAAGATGGGATTGCAATATCAAGTTAAGACTGGATTGCTTTTCCTCATAAAATGCTGAAAACAATCCTGTTTCATTAGGCGAGAGACAGAGTCAGATCCAATGGACTTACTAATGGTTGGACGACACCTCGGCATTTTAAAATCAAGTAAGGAGGGTAGTCGCCAAAAAGATTTTGATTTAGGTGTTTATGGTAAAGGAGATATAAACCTAATCCCATAGCACCAAGAAAGGGTTAACCAACAACATATTTTTCATGTTTGTAGCTGTGTTTGAGTGAATATGCAAATATGCTTTAGAGTTTGTGCGCTTGTGGGAGCATTATCTATGTATGTTAATGTAAAAGATATTTGTACATTCCTGTGTGTCTCCTCTATCCTCTCACATTGATTATTTAACCCCTGAACTATACTTGCAGACAGCAACAGTGAAGTTCAGACTGGGTTTGAATTATACATTTCTTTCACTGCAACACAATATTTGATCCCTGTAAATAAAAAATAGCAATAGGCTAATATTGTTTTTTACATTCAGATCAACCTGTATTCACAGGTTTAAATAATCTTTTTGTGTTTGAATGAGACCATGTCAATAAATAACGGATGAAAATATAAAATACCCAAATTTTGAAACTTCAATTATGATATGAGCCAGAATTCAACATATGTCAAAATAGATATGATTTCATTAAAGAAATTATATTCAGATTGCTCCCCCATAGTCTGAGATGACCTCAGGTGCTCGTCATAAAACCTCTCCCCTGTGAACAATGCCTTCTGCATTGTGTACAAAGAGCAAGGTTTGTGAAACAGCTCTATTAGCTGACTGAAACTTCAACTGACACTCTCAACTCACCGGGAGCTGAGGTTCGCAACTGAAATTCAAAACCAAATCAACAAAAGAAAAAAAAAAGAAGGAAAAAACAAAACAAAACAGCTATGAGGTTTTGGAGGAGGGTGAAAACTTGAGGCCTCACCCTTGAATCTGCAGCTTGGCAGTGGACCAGTTCAGCTTACTCTGATCACCGTCGTCAAAAGGACTCGACACAAACTTTTAAAAAACATCAGGACGTCAGTCCTAAAAACACATTCACATATCACACACACTTATCTTGGTTGTCTCCCCCACCTCCTCCTTTGTGATTCTCTCGTTTGATACTGAAATATTGAACAGATATTTGGACGTTTCTTTTTTTCGTCGGTGACCCTCTCGATTCCCTTCTATCTCTGTCTTCATCCTTTCTTTCTTTCCTCTTCTCTTTCCTTTTAGCCCACCTTTTGTGGGTTGGTAGCACGCACGCCTTGCTCGTAAGTGATCCGCTGGCTGATCAGATACTGCGCTGCTTGCGTGGCGGCTGGCGACCCTGTTATGGTAACTTTACGGTTCCGAGTACCAGGGATGAACTCTCCCTTTTTGGAGATCTGGATGCGGGCTCCTGTTAGCTCCTGGTACTCTACCAGTGTTTTCCCTCCTTTCCCCAAAATGGCACCAACCAGATTCTCGGGCACAGCGATCTCAACCACGTCCTTGGCCCCATCCGCCAGCTTCTCTGTTGCCAGTAGGGAGGAGGCCATCAGTGGGGATGAAGCATTTAGGTAACCATTGGAAGCCCCTGTGGCAGCAGCTAGAGAACCTAGGGAGAACCCACCAAGGCCTGCAGCGGGGTGACCGGCACTGCTGGAAGCATCGCTCGCGTAAGAGGCCAGGAGGTTAGCTGCAGCAGCAGCCGCCGGGTTAGCGCTGGCCGCTACTGCAGCAAGGACTCCAGAGGCAGCTGCAGGGTTGAGACCGAGGCCCAGGGTGTTAGTGTTGTAGCCGTAGCTGGCCAGCGTGTTGAGGGCTGAGGTGATGGCCAGCAGATCATTGCCAGAGAAACTGGACATGGCGGCAGGGAAGGCGCCCATTCCTGTCAAGCCAGCCTGGCCTAGAAGGCTGGAGGCAGTAGCAGCTGCTGCGGCTGCGTTGGGCAGCACTTCGGCCGAGTTAGCGTAGGGGGAACCGGTGGGGTTGGAGTTGGCTACTGGGCCAGAGATGTTGGAATAGCTGATGTTGAGGCAGCTGCTGCTCTGAGGGTCCTCCTGGATCTTCTGCACTATGATTTCCACAGCCTTGCGGTTCTGCTCAGGCTCGCCACTGATGGTAACCACCCGCTCCTGAAGGTTGATGCCCTCCGGCTTCTGGGAGAGCTGCACCCAAGCCCCCGACTGCTCCATCACTGCTTTCACTGTGGCTCCGCCCTTGCCAATGATCAGGCCAGCTGTGCTATTGGGCACTATCAATTTAGCCTGCAGACAAACGGAGAGATTTAAGTAGAAAAAGGGAAGGAGAGGAAGATTTAAGAGTATAAATGATCGACAGAAATAGGGATCTCTCTCACTGACTCAGTCTACTATACCAGCCCCCGCTTTACTCAGCGATTTGTTAATCCCAGGGGTTTAGGCTGCAGCTGCCATGCGGCTCTGTCTCGCTATGAAAGACCGTAGGTAAAAATAACCCTATACCCTCACATTTTCCTGACCCTACCAGGCTCTGGGTCATGGCCCAGAGAACAAGCAAGACTGACAACTAATAGACAAGGTGTGTTGGAAGTGGTGTCTACCATATGTCAGCCACTACCTTATGTCAACATTTAGTACAGTCAAGCATTGCCACACACAGTCTGCAGCTGCTTTGTTACTTCAAAGTGTAAGATCACTGTGTTTTAATAAAGACATTCCCTTCAGTGTCTCACCTGTTTGACGCGGTCAGGGTTGACAGTGGTCTGTGGTTGCAGTATGCTGACTGGTTCGGTTTTCTGGGCGCTCTGGGGCATTTCGCGGACTTTCTCCGCGATGAAGTTGTGGACACCATTGAGGGCTTCGACTGTACCCTGTATCAGACATACACGTTCTGTTGTTCCTGTGTCGAGAGAGGAAGAAGAAGAAAACACAGTTCATAAGCTGCTGTAATGTGTTCTGGGTTTGTGTTTGGCAAACAGACAGCTTAAAGAGTTGTGGCTTTCAGTGGGGGCAGGACTAAAATGTACATGTATATTAAGATGTCTTGGCAATGAAAAATGTTCCTTGACATTTCACAAAGAGGCCTAATTGCTAAGCTATCCCTCACTTCCTCCATTTACACAATCAACAGAGAAACAGCTGAAAGAAAGAACCGCGCTTGGTTAGCGAGCCACAGGGGGGGAAAAAGGATTCCTCTTCAATGATGTAACTCTTTCAGAGCTCTGGTATACTGAGCCTGTACTCGCCTTGCAGCTCTAATAGACTAAACACACACTTGTTCCTCCTCTAGGCTTCTTTCTACACCCACACTGACGACCCGACCAGCATTCCGTTGCCATGGTAAAGGGGCCGAGCCGTGGAAACAGGTGATGCAACAGCGAGTCCTTTTTACTTGCTTGCATGATTTTCTTTTTTACGCTCTCCCTTTCTTACCACCTTCCCCAAGCTCACTTTCTTTCTTTTTCATTAAAACAACTAAACTTGAACTGCTCTTTCATTGCACTGAACATTTAGTGGCATTAAATTTTCTTAAATGAGTTAGCTGAAGACCAATCTGATTAAATCAAATAATTCAATGAAAGAAAAGCGTCACATTTCCCATTTTCCCAATTGTCTAAGAGTCATTAAAACTCTCATATGGGAAAGACCAGCTGATCCTAACTAGTGCTCTACTTTATGTTTGCCATCCGTTATTCAATCTCCAATTACAGGGCTGGAGGACACACAAATCTGCATCTGTCGCATAACCATCTATCAGCACTCAGGAAATGCCAAAATTATCAAAATCACACGTTTGGTTCATACCAAAAGGGCTCTATAATATTGGATTTGAGTGGTCAATAGGTCAATTTTCAAATGTGAGAAAAGGGCAGAGGGAAATCCTAATTAGAAGAAATGGGGGAAGGGGGACTTGACATGCATTTGACTTCGCAATTTCCTGAAGAATCTCTGGATTATACTTCAAATATACCAGAATGTGTAACAGGAACCCCAAATAAAATTATTGGAGATAGAGTTTTGGCACATTTTACAGTAGATATCCCTAAAAGGGTTGAAAATAAACCGAAAATAGAAATCTCTCTAAAATAAAATCAGGCTGTAAACGACAAATGTTAAAGTAAGATAGGATTATGCAAGCTTTGGACCCTGCAGAAGCACAGTTGGCACTGCTTGGTGATATTTTACTGCACCTGCCTGTCATTCTTGAAGAAGTAGCACACTGAAGCCTGCAAGTACAGTCAGCTGACCCACTCTGAACTTAAAGGAAAAACTGTGTCACATAATAAATGATCACAAATGCAAATAGCAAATAATTTTTTATCATGAAAATGTAAGCAGGTTATTAGGTAATAGCTGCCATGGATAGAAAGTTTACTCACAATTTTCAGTCCATACACGCAGTCTGTATGTAGCCTATAGACCTGCAATGCAGTCGGACTAAGATCTCAACTCTAAGATCTATCATCAGGTTTATAAGATCAAACAGGAAAAATAAACCAGTTGGAATGATCTTGATTATGGAGCCTAACAGTGGCCACCCTGGAGGAAAAATACTGCAATAACAAGACATTAATTTATGAGTATGAGATGTTATTGCAGGTGCATATTACAGATAACATGCACTAAGTGAGTGCACAAATTAAAAGAATACAATTAAAATAAAGTGTGCTTATGTTTTCCAAAAGAGTGCAAACAAATAAGAAACTTCAGATTAGAAATAAAGAAAAGAAGGGTAAAAAAAGAAAGAGGACATTGCATAGCAATGATTTCACCTGCTGGAGATGCCTTAGCTGGAATTTATGTAGACTGAGTACTTTTTTTTTGCCTGCTCTACCCAGATGCAAAAAGACTGAAAATGGTAAACTAGGACATCTTAAGTGATGCAATGCCTCCTTAGAAAAATATATTGCCTTGCAACTTCACTCCATCAAAGGATCTTTGCCACGATGAATCTTCATTGACAGGTCATGGTATCTGAAGACTTGATTTTCACATTCTACCTTTTTCACTCGCTGGATTGCTTGCATCGGCTTCTCTTTGCTGTCTCTGTCTTTGTAGTAGAGGAATTTCATAATAACTGCTCTGAGCTTTGAGTTGCAGCAAGAGTTAGCTTGTCCTCTTGATGACAGGACGGGAGAGAAATGTGTCATTGCCCCGGAAAGCACACTTCTCAGCCTTCAGCTTTCCCCGGGAGACCAATAAGTCTCAGGTTAGAGACTAGGTTCTCCCATCTTGATGATTAAATAGAAAAGTTTGAGAACCTAGCTCTTCTTTAGCTCGTCCAGTTATTTTCTATGCTTCACATTCCTATTAGCTTGTCACTCCTATTACCAGTAATAGCCATCATTACATCAGCAGATTTTTCAGCAAGGTCTTCTGCCACAGATAAATAAAACTAGGAATTTCACTGTTAGAAATCACACTTTTGGATATGTCCATCTTGTCGTATTCCTGCTCTAAGCCATATTAGTCTAAAAAGTGATTTGAAAGACACTGATTTTAAACATTAGGGATTTTTTGTAGCATGTGTTAAACATCTAATAAAATGCCTGGAAAACTTCCATATTGCATCACACTATAGCCAGAAGTCCCCAGCCACCTCTGTTCCCAGCTTTGAAAAAAGAAAGTAAGCACACAGTACTAACCACAGTATTCTCCAACCTTTTCATACTGACAAATAGGCCCTTATGCTACAGTACACACTGGTTTTGCTTGGGTGTACGTACAGTACCTGGTCCTAATAAGCCGTGAAACAGGAGAGTGATGGTTCTTACCCGAAAATTGTAAATTTAGGCAGGACCAGGATTTTGTGAGACCTCTTGCAGTAATAGACAGCATCATTTGGGACAGCTGTAATGTAGGACCTGATGGATGTATGTGTGTCATAATAATAGCCACACCAGGGACTTTACTATTAGAGTGAACACTGGAGCACAGTGCAGTCTTCTAGGATGGAGGGGACAAGGAGCTCGATTTAAGATTGTGGTGGTGTCTATTGAGAGCTTTTAAACTGTAGTTTGATGAAGTGAAACTTAGCATTGGGTCAAACATTTTCACTTTTATGGGTCATAAACTTGTTGAGAAGTTTACCGAGAGCCAACAACCAAAACTGTCCACTTTGGAAAACAGTCAGCAGCATAGGGCTAGGTGATAATTTGATATTACTGTCTGTCATCTTTCAGTATAATCATATTGTGATGAAAGAATGATATCAAGTTAAAATAATGCACCATTCTGATGTCTAAATTGATAATAAAAATCAAATATTCATTGAAATTTAAACAAATTAGACAGTACTATTTGATCATATCATATTTTGACCATACGAAGTAGTTCAATACAATGAGTATCACACTGATTATTTAATTTGTGATATGGGTTATGCTACCACATGCTGTTATACACTTATATCAAAATGATTTATGATTATGGATTGACATTAATTTTATCCATATCGCCCAGCCCTAAGTCAGCACCAGCTTAACTTTGAAAGCCAAGTTGAAAAACCAAAGGAAATATAACACATATAAAAACAAGGAAGACTAGGTCTATATAATGTTGCTGATGATCTGTATTGCAGAATCCAGATCATACTTATCAAGAAGTGATTTTGCCTTCTTGCTATTCTACCTAATTGAAATACTTGATTAAATGAAGCTCAAAAACTATCAATCTACCAAACTATTTTATCCCAAAACCTGTCATTATAGCATTTTCCATTTTAACTTTTTACTGTGGGCTCCTTTTTGAAAGAGCTCCTTCACCCTACACAGCGGATGGACTGGTGATGTTTTCCACCATGAGGTCACGTATTGTGATTCACATTTTAATGATCTGATAATCTAAAACATAGGCCCACTGTTTCTATGACATCACAACGTCTTCAACTGTGTGTGTGCGCTGTACAGTCAGTAACTCAATACACGAGCTGGGCTGGTGGCCAGCTGCATAAAGCAAGAGAGTTTGGTTTCTAAGTTTAAGCTCAAATCATGAACTCCCACAGCTCTCTTTGCAGCTGCTTAAAATCGTGGATGGGTGTGTGTAGGTGCATGTAGGTGTCTGTATGTGTTGAATGCACAGTATTAGTAGGGAGTAGGTGAATGCAAAGCACGCCGCATCCGAGGGGGCTGAGTTAATTCAGTCATGCAACGGTTTACAAAGGTTCAAATCACGTAGTAACCATAAAAAAAAGAAAATCAGTGCCCGTACACAAGGAGAAGTGCATGCAAACAAAACTTTAAAAGAGAAGTATGATGTCATCTTATCTGGCTCTAACTCTCAACACTATCAGGAACCAAATCGGAGAGAAAGCGCGAGCGGGGAGGAGGAAAGAGGAAACTTGGCTTGTGTTAGAGCAGCTTGAGTACAGCTGGGGCAGGGTCACGTCCACAGAGAGAGATTGAAACAGGCTATTTCTGGGCCTGCCCCCCTGTCCCCTCCCTCACACACAATCATGCATCATCCACACCCTTCACTATCTCCAGCCATCCATCTCGGTCTGCCACAGCAGGGCCCAGTTGCACAGTTCCCATCAAGACCTCTGAATTCATGGTTTCATGTCTTACACTGACGGATGGGAGATGTGAGGTGGGTGGGAATCTCAGAGTGAGCCATCACGGCTGAGGATTGCAGAAGAAAATGGCTGCATTGGTTGTTGTCCCTTGATTTCTCTTGTGTGTGATCGGGCTGTGCTTAGAGCGTGCTCAGGCTGCAGCAGGATGAGAGATGAGGGCGTGAACTGTGTGTAATGGCATTAGCATGCTATATTAGCACAAATCGCAGTTAATTCAACACTGAAGGAAGGTAAAACAAATGTAGGTGATAAGTTTGTCATGCCCTGTCGGCACCTGCCTCTTAAATTCAGGGCAGAACTTTGATTTATAATCTACATCTGGCCGTTATAAACTTCACCGAGTTGCACATGCTTAATGCAGCTGGTCCTATACTGTGCCAGTATGAGTTTTGTAAAGGGTTAGCCTAGGGTGAGTTCTCTGGAAGAGGCTCTCTAGACTATTGTGCAGTGTACAGTAGTAGTCGTTTCATTTTACTTCTGTGGGCCAGAACAGCCACCCAATCAAATCCTTGCCAGCACCCTCTCCCTGAACTCCTCTTCTCACTCATCACGATAATGAGTAGGGGGATGGGCAGAGCAGGTGGTGGCCTATGAAAACATCCACAAACCAAAGGGAGAAATAAGGATACATATCACTCCTTTCATTTGTTCCTATGCCAACAAAGTAGCTATAATTCATTCCCCCCAAACATAGCTGGCCTGTAGTGTGGAGAATTTCGAGGCTCGCCCTGTGTGCCTGCGTTCTTCCATCCTGCCTAACAGAAACATGTTGGGGGAAGAAAAAAAAAATAGTACAGAGGAGATATTCCAAGCATACCCGAAAGCACACGTTTATCTTTTCTTCCCTTCTCTCCCAGCGCTCGGTAATTCTCTGCCACGGTTCAGTCAGTGCAATATATCACATGTAACTCCCAACAGAAAGGTCAAATTTGAGCCATGTTGTGCAGTTTTCTGTGGGCAGGGTAATGTTTGCTTTTCTACATAAAAATAAGGTAAGGGCTCTTTTGCAGACAATCCTGACAGAGGTCATAGGAGAGATTCTGTCACCATTCAGAGGCAAAATTGAGTTTTTTCTCTCGCTTTGATATTTTATGTGACGTGGTTGCTTAAGGCAATCAGAGAATTTAATGTGAACCCTATAATAAAAAAATCACAAGCATTTTCTATATGCATATTATGTACTACTCATATTTCCTACGTCATGCGCACTGCCACCTATTTCCCATCTGGAGAGGTAAGTGCATGTACTAAATATATATACAGTATAAAGTATACTACTACACAGGGATTATTTGCTTCCATCAGTTATCACAGAAGACATCTGGACCTAATAAGCAGCGAGACGCTCAGCACCTGTTATTTTTCAGCAGGTTGAAGCCTCCTCTGAGGCATGAAGGACAAACACCAAGACTTCTCTAAGACTCAGGCGTTTCTGTTTAGATGATAAGATGCTTCAGCGTTGACCTCCATCCGATAGGGGTCACCGGGAAGCATGAGCATCTTTTCCCTGTTGCCGCTTTTTTCGAACGAGGCCTTGCTGCACAACTAATGCTTTCAGTATACCCTACACGTCCTCTGCGTCACAGACCTCGCTCTCCCTTTCATGGAATAAAAATGGCAGGCAGGCATTTTCTTTTTTTTCCCAGAAAAGTGAGACAGTTCTTCTTAATGCGCCGACATGAAAATGCGAACACTGTACCAACATGAGCACCCCTGCAATGAGGGGTGCGACCTGCCAGCCAGGCAACCATACTGAAAGTGAAATTGCCCTCAGACTTGAATGCCGCATCTGTGGCAGCTATAACATCTTGCATGCATGTTTAGTCCTGCTGAGGACATAAGGTTAATCTAGTTCAAACTGTTGGCGATTGGCCTGTGATTGAAATGGGACAGCAATTATTCAGGGTGACAAAATGAGGAAATGTGAAATGCAAAGGAGGCTGTATGCTGGTCAATTTTAATAACAAAGTGTTCATTCTTACCTGGGTAGAAGTCTTTGGATTTGGACAGCTTGATGGTGGCGCCCGTCTCTTTCTGCAGTTGTACGATGGTCTGGCCGCCCTTGCCAATTATAGAGCCGGCTGCATAGCTGGGGATCAGCACCTTCAGGAAGTACTCACCCTCCTCTGGGGGAGAGAGACACACAGAGCAGGAGAGGGTCACATATTGTAAAGCAGCTCTGCACATCATCATATATGCCATAGTGGTACCCAAAGCCCCAATACCCTGAACAAGCAAAAATTCAACATGGGAATATATACAGCTTTGAGATATATATGGGAGAAAGACACCGGCATATTGCTGTATTCCTCTGCTGAGGGGTGGGTATCCAGAGAGAGAAGTTGCATTTTGAGTGTGATTCTTTCTTTGCAGCCTTCGGTGTGTTCACATTTTATCAGAGATTGGTGACATGTTCTGTGTTCTGTCCCAGATTTCTAGTAGAGTAAATGATGACCTCCTTTCCAGTTTGCAGAGGTCTAATTTTAACTGTTTTCAAGGAGTTTTAGCAACCTCTGACAAAATACAAAGCAGAGTCCAACGTTATTAATCACTCCTTCCGCATGAATAAAATCTAATCTGATTGTGAAAATTAGCCTTCATGCTGTGATGGGGACTATTACATATGGAGGACTAAATGCAAACACATGAAACCATTATCCATGCAGTCCATGAAAGCCAATACAGTGTGATCCTGAGTAATGAACAGAAGTGAGGAGAGCATATGGGACACAATCCCGAAGATTTGTTCAAAGGGTATACTGCCAAGACGGTCTAAATCTCCTCCATTTTGGAAGGGGCTTCTGTGGCTTACAGCGGATTGTAGCAGCCCGTGATTGACAGCACGTCAGTTTAAAGAATTTGCAGCCAAACATGTTCCTCCCTTCAGTTTGGGAAAGTTCCTTTCCTACATGGCTAATCAAGACTTAATCAGCACCAAGGTGAGCGCTGTGTCTGTCCAAGAGAACCCTGATCAAACTGAGTGTGTTAATCCACCAAGAGGCAATCAGACACACATTGAGCTTGGACACAGCTATTCAGTTCAGAGTAATACAATTAAAGGATCTGAATGTGCAACCAAAGGCAGAATTAATGACTATACATCAAAAATCTATTCATAGATGTGTAAGGACTGTAATTCCCCAATGAACTCTAATTAATCTACAGATTATATGATGGTAAAGAATACGAACACAGGTACGCACTTTTAAATATTAAGGAACTAATACAGTAGTTGTCAGATAATCTCCTCTGCATGCATGTTCCGATGCAATGACGTCATGTTCCAATCTTTTCAGCTGCCTCAAAGGTGACGTCACTCCAGTGAGCATAAATGTAAAAAGGAATTGTCCATCAATGTACGAGGCGCTTTCTAATACAATCCTGCGTTCAAGTGAGGTATGGATACGGATTCTTATTTCGGATCACGGATGCCAATGCCACAGGGTCTGTCACCGTGTCGCCGCATCCTATGTTTCGTGTAGGGTAATGAATGTGGGGGCTTGTCCGGCATGACGGGGAGGGAAGACGGATGGATGGAGGTAGACAGCCCTGCACTGAGACTAACCTGTTGCCTCAGTAATGCACTCATTAGATTCAGATCAGAATGAACATGGCACTGTGACATTAAGGAATTTCACAGCTTACATGTTAGCTCTGCTCCTTATTCCATTAATATGCCTCTTGTGCTCCATTTAGACTCTGGTTGTTTTTGTGCACAAAACCCATAATCAGTGGCTCTGACATGTTTACAGACAATGACATGTTTGTTCATGGAATTTTACATGTCATTCACTCACCATGGTTGCAGGGACCTTCCCAGTTCCCACAACAAATTTTACTACCATACGTTTGCATCAAAGCTAATATGCTGACGTGAAATGAAAATTCAAACCAGTATCAAAAACTAGTACATATATTAAATTAATATTGGTCAGTGTGTGGCACTTTTCTGAGAACATCCTAGAAAATTAAATGGGAGACAAACCATTTTATGGACATATGTCCTATATTCAGCTCAGACCCTTTCCTGCACTTTGAATTGTCACGGTATATTGCAGTCACCTCTCCATTCTAACAATGAATGACAATAAAATGACCTTGGTGAAAAAATAAAGATCATGAGTGACTGACATGGTCGTCGTGAAGCTTTTGAGTCCTCTCTACTGTCAGAAGACATTTGATGCCTTAGGTCCTCAAAGAATTGAATTTGAACGGTACTGATCGCAGAGTCCAAACATCCTAAGACCTGTTGTTGACAGGCAAGCCCAAATCCACTGCGTAACTTTCTGCTTATCTTCAACCAGAGTAAATCTAGCAGGGGAGCAAGCCACTGAGATTCCCTCCATCGCCCTCACAGCCACGTTTGCTGTCATTAGTCAATAATTAATTCTGTCCTAGTGTCTGAGATCACAGTAACAGGTTTTAATGGCGTCATGTGGTAGAGTAAACATGGCAATCTGTTGCTGCAATCCGCCAGGGAATGGGAGCAGTGGGGCACATTGGAAAGCTGAGCCAGTGGGGTGTTAGTTCAAACCCCTGTTTCCAATACTGGAGGGATGGCTTGGAGGAGAGACACAGACACTGAGCCAAACGTGTTTAGTTAAGTCACTCAAGGGGGGTGGGTCAGGAGGAAATGCCTTGTGACCGTCCTCCCTCCTCCTCACTACCCCTCCAAGTAACCCACTCTGCATTTCAATAGACCAACCTGCTGCTGACAGGCAGCAAGGACGATGGAACAAAAATGAGCAATAATGAACAAATGAGCTATGGGTGCATGAAATTGTAAATAGTTTAGCATGATATATAAATTCAACAAGTCAGACAAAAAGAGTTTGAGTCTTACCCATTCTGAGATCTGCTGGTTCAAGTCCTCTGTCAGATCGCCATCAATGCCGGGGCACAATCTCTAAAGGGTATCTTAACGTTAGGCTAGGCATAGGTGCAATGGTAGTGTTGAGGAATGCGGCCAGTCGACCTTTTTCACCGAGGTCTAATACATCAGTGGGTGCAGAAAAAGAGATTTCACCGCAGCATCCGAGCCATGCCTGCAGCTGGCCAGAGCCTCAATTGTCTGAGAAAATGCTAATGCAGGCTCTCAGTGTTTTCAGTGAAAGACGGCACGCATTGTTCAAGCCTGCATCGGTTTGAAGGGGGGGGGTCTTCCCTGCCGCATCACCCTTTTCACTGCTCTCATCCATATTCATCGAGTGGCCTGTCCGTCTGCAGCAGCACCGAGGACTGACACCTCGCTGGGCCAATCAGCAAGCTTCTGCCTCCGCCACGTCATGGCCCCTCCTCCCCGATGCCGGTCCCAAAAAAATTGAATTTTCTCCCCTACTCCGCCTCTTTTGACGCAGCACTATAAAGTATGGCGGTCCATTCAGTCACTTTTTTAGTGAAAAGTGACAAAGGTGAAGTGGCTGGGGGTGCTGGTGCTGAGCGGTGAATGGAGAAGCACGCAGAGTGACCTTCAACAGTGGCTGAAGAGGTGTATGGATAACATAAGCAGATGATGAAGGAGGTGGAGGAGGAGTGATCTGAGACAGCGTG